>JAMWYP010000019.1:4238081-4445208 GCA_025563575.1 Acacia pycnantha
CAAGAGTCATGAAATTCTAATGTTAATACAAAAGTTTGAAAATAAAGGGTTATCTTAATTAAGAAAATTACCCACAATTGATAAGAAAGTAATTAAGTAATTATTGGCTAATTACTTAAGCTTGATCAAAGGAAATTCAAAGATAATTATGTAAAGCTCCATAATTAGTGATTAATGGCTAAAAATTAGCATAAAAGTATTTGCTAATTAATTGGAAATTTTTGAGAAAAATAAGTGAGATTAAGTATTTTTGAGCCTAAATGCAAGAATAGACCAATAAGGAAATTTTGTGAAATTTTTAAGAAAAATTAAATAAATAATTAATTAAACAATTAATTAAAAATAATAATAATAAATATTTATTATGATAAGGGCCAGCCGAAAATTTAGAAAAAAAATAGGATAAGAATAAAAATGAAAACTTAGTTTGCAAGTTTTATTATTTTAATATATAATTAATTGTAGTGAATAGTAATAAAATAAATAGGAAACGGATCCTATCTAGAGAACTAAGAATAATATTTCTAAAGTTAAGGTAAAATATTGATCAGTGGATTTTTATCTTCCGTTAGACTTTTCCGGAAGTTAATTTCGAAGCCGGTAGAGCTTTTTCCTAATAAGACGAAATAGGAAAATTCTGAGAAAAAGCCGGATAGTCAAGTTGAAAGTTAAGGATCTAAATGTCATGTTGCGACATCTGGGGAAGAGTTGAGAGTTTTCATGGACATATTTGGAATCAGTGCATTCTTGTCCATAGGCGGTAGCTTCGGGAATTTCGTTCCGAAACCGACACGTTTTTCCGTAAAACTTCCGTCAGGCCAGAGAATACCTAGACAGTATTAAAAAGTTAGTTAAATTAGAAATTTCTAATGAGGAGTGAATTGTCTTGGAATTGTATAATCCAGAATTTTGAGATTTCTCCGAAATTACGCGAATCGGACACCGATCGAGGAATTTGACCGGAAAGCTTCTGGAAGGAGACACTTGGCCTCCTCCCATTGGCCATTTCCCTTGATTTTTGTGCCAAGGAGGTCGGCCAAGGGGGAATGAGAAGAGCAAAAAACTTGTTGCAAAAGTTGTCTTGGACGGTTCAGATCGATTCTCACAAAGTTGATCCGCCGGCCGAAATCCTTCCTCCTAATCTATAAATACCCCCCTCCCTTTGGTTTTTCACACCATTTTGGAGAGCAAATCCGAAATCTAGAGAGAAGGAAGATAGAAGGAAGAGCCGGGGAAATTTGTAGCGAAGCTCTGGGTAAGTTTTTTGGTACCGAGCTTTAAGCTTTCATAGTTCTTTCAATAGTTAGAGTTGTAATGCTAGTATAGCCTTTAAATTTTTCAAGTATGATTAAATATCATATGATAGGTCTATATTAGTCTAGAATTTAGAAAATTATCATTGGGTCGAAGTTCTGGCAAAATTTTGGAAAAACGGAGCCAAAGTAACGAAGTGCTGGCGAAATTCCGCCAATTAGGGGTATAGGGGCAAAATGGTAATTTTTACCTAAAATGCCAGTTATAATGCCAAATAACTAATGGAAGTGATATTACTCTTATAGGATATCAGAAACTCTGATCTGCTGCCGTTACACCGCCCGACGTGCCGCTGTTGGACATTTCACATTTTTCCGTAAAAAGTACGTTTTCCGCCAGAAGTACCTAACGCCGTCAATGAAGGTACGTTCGCGTACTGTAACACTAATCTAGTGCTGCTCATATACATATATGTGATAGGTACATTCACGGATAGAGATTCTGTTAGGAGTCACTGAGATACATTCACGGTTAGAGACTCGTTCGGGTTACCGATTACACATACTGACTTCACACGGGTTATAGATGTAGTAATACCGTTAGAGTTTTCCTAGCGCGAGGACACGACCGTACATCGTGGCACTGGTGAATAGTGCAGGCACTTTATGGGGCTTACATACTGCTTTACGCTTATGTACTGTCATTATATTGATCATAGCTGTTATGTCATGAATATCTGTCATCCCTATACTCAATACTATGTTACACTATGGTTACGTTTTGTAAAGGATCAGTTACTCTTACGCTCCAATGCTCTACTCTGATTGAAAAAAAAAGAAATTTGGCTCTGAAATTGAGATGTTACATTTTTGGTATCAGAGCAGATCTTTTTGGCAAGTATTTAACTATGTTACCACAAACAGTTTGGTGCCTAAGGCAAGGCTAGTCTACGTGGGTGTGCCATAAGTCGCCGTATAAGTCGGTGAGGCCCCCATGGTAGACACTTACCTGACCAATCTGTTCGGATAACGGAGTTAGGTTCTCAAGCCTTTTAACTTTGAGCAAGTTTTGAAAATGAGTACTGATATGACCCTGGTGTAATATGTAGAGATGGACAGAGATAGAAAACCATGTACCTCTTATTTTGAAAGAATGAGACGTACCGGTAGGAAGTTTGTAGTACCAGGAATGGTGGAACGTAGACCAAACCCTAATAATTCCGATAATTCTGATTACCCAGAACCAACACATGACCCTGATCCATTATACTACCCTGAGCCAATGGCTAGTATGCCTCTTGAACCAGAGAAACCTGTCAGATCAGATCATACATCTGATGATGACAAACGTGAATATTTGCTGCTCTTAGGCTGTCGAGAGAATTCCGAAAGTGAATCTTTCTGCGAACCAAATATCCTACGTTATGTTCTTGATTCAAACAAAAGGTTGATAGGCGTCCTACGAACAGAACGCTTGATGGCAGAGCAACGCAGCAAGACTAGCTAATGGACATAATTCCAATATCTAGAACTAGTCAAGATAATCTGAGTACGGAGAAAACGCAATGAATTTCCTTACAGCTAGACGATAGGTTAACATCAACCCTATACTTTTTCCCGAGATCGACTCTGAATGGAACAGACGAATAGGCTCTTTGACCGAGAATGAACAACCAATTTTTATTCTTATTTAAATCATCTCTAAGGGCTGGCTTTAGACAACATGTAAACGAGAAGCTGTGAAATACGACAACGTGGGAATATAAGATATAACTACTGGTCATAAACCAGCCGAGTGTTGTAACATATTTCATCATGTACACTATATCTTACATGAAATATATGTTTGAATTACAAACTATATTATCCCCTGACTTGTTATTCTTGAAATATCAAATATGGAAAGATAAATGGCGATCTTAAGAGGAGCTGGAGCTCCCAGAGGCCGAGGCAGAGGCCGAGGCCGAGGTAGAGGAAGAGGCAGACATCCTCAAATAGGAGCGATTCCCGAGCAAAACAATATACCGAATCAACCAGACGAAAATGAAGTGCAAGAACTAAGGAGAACTCTCCAAGAACAGAGGGCTCTCATAGATGCCCTATTAGCAAGGCAACATCAACAGGATGAAGAAGCCCAAAGACAGTTAGAGGCATGACAACGCGAGGAAGAACGTAACGAGGAAAGTGACAATGACAACGACGATGAAGAAGAAGAGTATGATGACAACCAAAGCGAGGAGCACGCTGAGGGATCTGAAAGGTCCTAATCACCTCCACGACGAGGAAGAAGGGAAAGAACCACGGAAAACTGGGTTAACCAGTTCTGCAAGCTTAAGCCACTCGGTTTCCGGGGAAAGAGTGAATTAGATGAGGATTGGCTCCTAAGTCTGGAGAAGATTTTTGAAGTCATTGAGTGCCCGGGAATCGGAAGGCTCGCCTAGCAATCTACAAGCTTGAAGGCGATGCCCATAGATGGTGGAAGGTTACTTGGGAAATGTTCTTAGAACAGTTCAACGATCAATATTTCCCTCCCTCAATCCAGGTGATTAAGGAGGAAGAATTTCTGTTGATCCAGCAAGGAAATGAAGAATTCATTCGACGATTACTTCGCCCGTTTCACCAACCTGTCTCGTTATTCATCATATCTAAAAAGCCACGTGAATGAGAGCTGGAAGGCGAACCGACTAGTGACCGGGCTAAAGTATGACATAAGGGCAAGGCTAGTATCTCAGCAATTTCCTAAAATGGCCCAAGCCGTGGAATCCTGCAGATTGACTGAGCGCAACTTGAAGGAACTGCACAAATTCCGAGGCCAGGAAGGTAACAATGCCGGTCGTAGTGGATCCAACCGTGGAAACTTTCCACAAAAGAGGAGGGTGCCCTGGAACAACTCCAGTGGTGGAAACAAGAGGCCAGTCCAAACTGAGCAACAAAACTATCCCAAACTGGCGGAATCTCAATCTTGTCCAAAGTGCAAGAAGTACCATCCAGGAGTCAACTGCGATGGGAAACGAATCTGCTACAAATGTTAGAAGCCGAGACACATCACCTGGAATTGTCCTGAGAAGGCTGCTGAGACAAGACTACAGAACTCAGGACGAATCTTTGCGCTAACCAATACGGAGGCTGGCGAATCCTCAAGAATGGTACGAGATCCTATCGATTAGTAAAAGTCTATGTTAGTTGTAAACCGAATCGGGTTCTAGACCGATCAATTACTTTTGATGCTTGTACGGATCCTTTTGGGATGCATACATATGTAGTAGCTACACCATTAGGTGTGAGCTTTTAGCTTGTAAAGCTTGTTTTGAACCAAGTTGCAGGTATAATATAAATCGTACTACCACTTCATAGTGTCAACGACATTCTCAATAGTGTTAAACGAACGGTGATGAAGAGCGGTGACAAAGAGAATATATTATTCTCATAAGCGAGAGGTAGAACGATGCGGAAACCAAATCTTTATTCAAAGACAACTCGGTCACAAATTAATTCTCTGTTGGTGATGCCTCGCATAAGTTCAATATTCAGATCGCCGTACCAAATTTCATATCAAAGCTGAAATAGCAACTTGATTCCCAGTAATATTCATATAGAAGGAAAGACTCAAGTTTTCGACGTAGCATCAACTACTATAAGTTGAACAGGGCAACTGTTCGAAAACAAATACTCACTTTCCAGGATCGATGATCTACTCCATTATCTAATTCCTGCATCTTGTCAAGATTGCCTTACGCCCGGAACACCACCAGTGGTGAACCAAAACTAGTAGCGATGTAAAAAATGAGTAACAAGCGGATAGAGGCTCTGTTTAGGGTCACCGAATTGGATGGAGGCTCCGTCTAGGGTCACCGACTCGGATAGGGATTCTGTTAGGGTCACCAATTATACATAACGGATAGAGACTCTGTTTAAAGTCACCGATTATACATGCTGCTCTACACTTAAGTTGCTCAACGGAATTGTCGGAGCAGAAATTTTCTAGACTAGATATGATCAATCACATTTCTAAATAGTTTGTACAAGTCGCAAAGGATCGTTAGAATCTTTTGAGGATTGTGATGATCGTATATCCTTCTAAGTCGGTGTCAATAGAACACCTCAAGGGCGAATGTATAGTTCGCATTTCGTGAGATCATTCCGGGTGATCAACCAAGTATTCATTGGAAACAAACCAGTCAGCCTTATTTCCAAACATGGTTAGACTTCCATAACAATTTCCATATTGCTTAAGATATATTCGACCGTGATCATATCATTATGTAGGAGGTATCTTATGTTATCATGGTGTGTGGGAACCGTGGGGACATTTTTGGGAAACATTATATATCAGAGTACGAAATGATAAGATCTTTATGGATAAACCGAGACGAATTCCTGATCACCAAGAAGGGCGGCTGGCAGACAAAGTAAAGATCCGACGCGTATAGTCCAAAATCCAAGTAGGACGGGTTTTAGTTAGTACAAAGTTTAGTTGGTTTAGTACAAATTTCGAGGACGAAATTTTGTTTAAGGGGGGAGAAATGTAATACCGCATATTTATTTATACGAAATGTTATATTTTGATAAATAAATGGGTTATTTCTGATAAGTGAAATTATAGTCACAAGACTTGTGTAGATATAGTCTATTTTTCTAAGTTGCATTCTGTAGGAAATTAGAGAATTTAAGGGCCAAAGTGCCAAAATGACGAAAATGCCCCTAAGGGACGTAAATAACTTAGAAAATTGTGAAAAATCCTAAAACGCAGTGAAATAATTATTTGGTTTAAGAGAGTATATTATCTCTAATTTTGGTAATTTAATAAACTACAAACTTGGAGAGATTGAAGAAGAATACTAAAAAGTATTGAAAAGACCATAATGCCCCCGTAATTTCTAAAATAATGCAAGAGTCATGAAATTCTAATGTTAATACAAAAGTTTGAAAATAAAGGGTTATCTTAATTAAGAAAATTACCCACAATTGATAAGAAAGTAATTAAGTAATTATTGGCTAATTACTTAAGCTTGATCAAAGGAAATTCAAAGATAATTATGTAAAGCTCCATAATTAGTGATTAATGGCTAAAAATTAGCATAAAAGTATTTGCTAATTAATTGGAAATTTTTGAGAAAAATAAGTGAGATTAAGTATTTTTGAGCCTAAATACAAGAATAGACCAATAAGGAAATTTTTTGAAATTTTTAAGAAAATTAAAATAATTAATTAATTAAACAATTAATTAAAAATAATAATAAATATTTATTATGATAAGGGCCAGCCGAAAATTTAGAAAAAAAATAGGATAAGAATAAAAATGAAAACTTAGTTTGCAAGTTTTATTATTTTAATATATAATTAATTGTAGTGAATAGTAATAAAATAAATAGGAAACGGATCCTATCTAGAGAACCAGGAATAGGATTTCTAAAGTTAAGGTAAAATATTGATCAGTGGATTTTTATCTTCCGTTAGACTTTTCCGAAAGTTAATTTCGAAGCCGGTAGAGCTTTTTCCTAATAAGACGAAATAGGGAAATTCTGAGAAAAAGCCGGATAGTCAAGTTGAAAGTTAAGGATCTAAATGTCATGTTGCGACATCTGGGGAAGAGTTGAGAGTTTTCCTGGACATATTTGGAATCAGTGCATTCTTGTCCATAGGCGGTAGCTTCGGGAATTTCGTTCCGAAACCGACACGTTTTTCCGTAAAACTTCCGTCAGGCCAGAGAATACCTAGACAATATTAAAAAGTTAGTTAAATTAGACATTTCTAATGAGGAGTGAATTGTCTTGGAATTGTATAATCCAGAATTTTGAGATTTCTCCGAAATTACGCGAATCGGACACCGATCGAGGAATTTGACCGGAAAGCTTCTGGAAGGAGACACTTGGCCTCCTCCCATTGGCCATTTCCCTTGATTTTTGTGCCAAGGATGTCGGCCAAGGGGGAATGAGAAGAGAAAAAAACTTGTTGCAAAAGTTGTCTTGGACGGTTCAGATCGATTCTCACAAAGTTGATCCGACGGCCGAAATCCTTCCTCCTAATCTATAAATACCCCCCTCCCTTTGGTTTTTCACACCATTTTGGAGAGAAAATCCGAAATCTAGAGAGAAGGAAGAGCCGGGGAAATTTGTAGCGAAGCTCTGGGTAAGTTTTTCGGTACCGAGCTTTAAGCTTTCATAGTTCTTTCAATAGTTAGAGTTGTATTGCTAGTATAGCCTTTAAATTTTTCAAGTATGATTAAATATCATATGATAGGGCTATATTAGTCTAGAATTTAGAAAATTATCATTGGGTCGAAGTTCTTGCAAAATTTTGGAAAAACGGAGCCAAAGTAACGAAGTGCTGGCTAAATTCCGCCAATTAGGGGTATAGGGGCAAAATGGTAATTTTTACCTAAAATGCCATTTATAATGCCAAATCACTAATGGAAGTGATGTTACTCTTATAGGATATCAAAAACTCTGATCTGCTGCCGTTACACCGCCCGATGTGCCGCTGTTGGACATTTCACATTTTTCCGTAAAAAGTACGTTTTCCGCCAGAAGTACCTTACGCCGTCAACGAAGGTACGTTCGCGTACTGTAACACTAATCTAGTGCTGCTCATATACATATATGTGATAGGTACATTCACGGATAGAGATTCTGTTAGGAGTCACTGAGATACATTCACGGTTAGAGACTGCGTTCGGGGTTACCGATTACACATACTGACTTCACACGGGTTATAGATGTAGTAATACCGTTAGAGTTTTCCTAGCGGCGAGGACACGACCGTACATCGTGGCACCGGTGAATAGTGCGAGCACTTTATAGGGCTTACATACGCTTTACGCTTATGTCTTGTCATTATATTGATCATATTTGTTATGTCATGAATATCTGTCATCCCTATCTTGTTTTATTTGAGCATAAGGTTAACCGTTACACGAGATTCAATGCGGTGAATTGAATCTCGGCTATAGCTCGAGTCCAGGAGGACCACGGATCGGAGATCGAGACAAGCAGCAGGAGTAAGCTTTCGGCCGAAGATATCTTTACCGCTTCCTGTATTTAATTTCAAACACTAGGATTATTGTACTCAATACTATGTTACACTATGGTTACGTTTTGTAAAGGATCAGTTACTCTTACGCTCCAATGCTCTACTCTGATTGAAAAAAAAAAAGAAATTTGGCTCTGAAATTGGGATGTTACATAAACTACTAGTATGCATATTGATTCTTTTTTAGTATTGCAAGTTGTGAAATTATGGGATATATTTGATGTTTTCGTTGGAAAAAAAGAAAGAAAGAATATATTTGATGCTTTAAATAGGGTTAAGGGTTTTGTGTTGCTTTAGATTTAGGAGGGAAAAGTTCTGAAATTAATTCAGGACGCCAAAAGTTTCAAAAACAACTTCCCTCCCCGAGACATCCCTCTGAAAAGACACGTTAATTGGGTCTTATTTAGATCATTTTTTAGGTTTTTTGTAGTAGTGAAAATACCTAAGCATTTCTTCTATTAATCGTCTGGTTTCACAGTGAACAATGTTAAGTGAAATATCTCAATAAATACCATTTCAAGTTTAGCTATTAAACCTAAAGGCCCAAAATCATCGAAGAATACTAAATATTATTATTAGAACGAATTACAAAAATGACAATAATATGTACAATGCTACTTATTTATACACAGAATTCAGCCCACAAAAACCTTATTCTAAACACTAACAAACTAACCAAGTGGGCTCAGCCAAATATACACAAGAATACAAAGTCTAACCCACATATTTACACATTCCCAAGACTTCTCCTCAAGTTAGGAACCGTGTACTTGCAGGTTCCTAACTTGCTCATAATTTAATCATGTTGTGGCCCTCCTAGGCCTTTAGTTAAAAAATCTGCCAATTGTTTTGAAGATATTACATGCTGAAATGTAATCATTCCTTGCTTAAGCTTTTCTCGAATAAAGTGATAGTCTACCTCAATATATTTGGTCCGTTCGTGGAAGATTGGATTCATAGCTATATGTATTGCAACTCGTTTGTCATAATATACTTTTAATAGTTCTATGTTTGGAATCTGCAGCTCTTTAAACAACCCCACAGTCCATGTTAACTCAGAAATGCCATTGCCAAAGCCCTATCTTCTACTTGTGCAGATGAAGTGGAAATTGTACTATGTTTCTTAAATTTCCAACATATTAACGAACCTCCCAATCTGACTAGATATCAGGTAACTAAACACCCAGTGTCCTTGCATCTTGCATGGTCTGAATCACAAAAACATTATAGACTCATGGGACTAGCAGGTGAAAGAAAGATGCCTCAACCTAGGGTGTTTTTTAGGTATCACACCAATCTTAGGGCTGCATTCATATGCGATTCTTTGGGTGTTTGCATGATTTGAGATAACATATGCAAAGTGAATGAAACATCAGGCCTTGTCAAAGTAGCATACAATAACCCTTTTGTAGCTTCCTTATTCTTGGAGGTAGTGATCATCCTTGGTTTCTTCTGCAATGAGCTTGAGATTTTACTCAAAGGGAGTGAAAGCTGGTTTTGATTCATCTAAACCTATTTGATAAACAATTTTAGTGGCATATTTTCTTTAATTCAAAAGTATGTAGAGCGAATTCCAATCCAAGAAAATACTTTAAGGTTCCAAGGTCCTTAATCTTAAACTCAATGTGCAAGTATCTTTGTATATCATTAATCATCTTTATGTTGTTCTTACTAATCATCAAATCATCAACATATGCAAGGACATACAACTTAACATCATTGGTTTGTTTATGGAAAAATGGCATAAGCATCTGTTTGAAACCACCCTTTAGCGAGGAGTGAGTTACTTCTCATTCTATTGTCCTGAGGCTTGTTTGAGGTCATACAAGGAATTTTCTAGCTTACATACTTTGAATCCAGTCTCCTTATTTCTCTCAAAACCTTAGGGAATCATCATATAAACCTCCTCATAAAGATCTCCCAACAAAAACACGTTATCCACATCCATTTGACACAACATCCAACTATTCACAGCAACTAATGCAAATATAATATGAATAGTCACAATCTTTACAATCGGTGAAAAAGTTTCATAGAAGTCTATGCCCTTCTTTTGACTATATCCCTTACCAACTAGATGGACCTTAAACTTGTCTATTTAGGCTTCCATCGACCTTATATTTGGCCTTAAACACCCATTAACACCCTATAGGCTTCTTGCCTTTGGGCAATGTAACTATTTTCCAAGTATGATTAGACTCAAGGGCCCTAATTTCATTTTCCATGACCTTGACCCACCTAGGGTCCTTGGCTTCTTGTTCATAATTATCAGGCTCAATTTCCCTATCAATAGCACCAAGGAAATGTTGATAGTTCATAGATAAATCATTATAAGTCACTACATCCAATAGAGCATATTCATTTACCAAATCTCAATGTTCTTCTACTTGCCCATTGGAAGAAGAGGAAACATACTCATAGTGATAGTCATTAAACCTGCTCGGTAAGCGTCCATCTCTTATAAACCTGACTTGGTGCTGATTGTTTCCTAAGTACCAAATACCAAATTTGTTCAGTTCCAACAGGCTGGTCGATCTCATGCGGGCCTAGTTCATTTGGCCTTGATGATGTGGGCATACTACTTTGAGCTGGTTAAGTAGTGTTGTAACATCCTAATTTTTAATTTTAGGATTTAATTATAATTATAAAATAATTATATATGATAAATGTAATTATTATGTAATTGTTAGGAAAGAAAAAAAGAAAGAAAGAAAGGAATCTAGAAAAAAAAAAACTAAATCAGCAAGCTGCAAAAAAAAGGGTCTGCCCCATCCTTGAGTGAGGGAAGGGTCACACACATACACACACAATGAGAGTTAGGAAGAAGGAGAAGAAGAAATAAGAGTTTAGGGGTTATTTTAAGGTATGTCTTTTACACACACACACACAACGAGAGTTAGGAAGAAGGAGAAGAAGAAATAAGAGTTTAGGGGTTATTTTAAGGTATGTCTTTTATCTTATAAGATTATTTAAGTAGCTAAACTAGCTTCTTTTCAATAAACTTTCTTCATAAAAGTTATTCTATATATTTTTCTTTTTCTAATGAGGTTAATATTATGTTGGTTAGAGAAAATTTTGGGTTAACATTTTGAGAGAGTTTTGATTTTTGACAATAGAATACTATATATATGTAGTGGATTATTAATAGTAAATTTTAATCAGTTTAGATTTATTGTTTGGTTATTATAGGAATTTAAGAAGTTTAGGATTTATGTCCTATAAAATGTTTTTTTATTGATTAAATGTTATGAAAATAATTTATTTGGGTTAGGAAGATAATATTGGAATTTTAATCGATTTAATTTTGATATATGAAAGACCAATTAACTGTAATTTCTGAAATTTTGGGACCAAATTGTCATTTTTCAATTTTTGTTATTATAATATATTATTATTAAAATTTGTATATTTTAAGTTATAGGAAATTATAAGTTTTAATTTTGATAATGTAGAGCCTTATTGTAACTGGTGATTGTTCGGGTTGTGCTCCTCAAACTAAGGTTAAGCTTGGAATTGAGATAACCGGGGTTAATTTATTTTATATGCTTATTTTGAGCTGTAAGGTTTTTCCCCCCTAAGCCTTACTTTCATATATACTACTTGTATGTGTTTTAAGAAATTATATGTATGTTTGAATATAAAAATTATTTCAGTGAAGCAGTATATATAAGTGAATATTATTATTGGGGTTGTTATTGTTGTGATGGTTATGATATTGGTTGTGAGATGTTGTATGTGGAATAATAATTTAGTAAAATGTTGTTGAAAATTTTAGTGTTATATTATTTCTTCTGTTGTGGGTTATATTGGGTTGTGTGGAAGATATTGAGGGTAAAATTGTGCCCATCGGCTCTCTTATTCTTGGCCCGGAATTTGAGTTGAGTGTTTTGGGTGGAACCTCCTTGTTATGGTATATCAGTGGTGGCATGGGAGGGGACAGTATTCTTGAACTGACTAGTTAACCTTGGCCAAGTATATTAACATTGATAGGTTGTACCATGTCCAGAGGAAATAAGGATGAGTAAGATGGATGAGCGGGGATGGTTCTAATTGTCTTGAGCTATATATTGTGTATTATTTGTTCTAATCATTGTTTATTATTATGTCCTATTTTAGTTATTAAATAATAATATTATTATGTTAGTAAACCTATTTCTCTGACTTGCAATCATTTCTTGCATATTTGATAAATTAATTTCGGTTACGGGAACTTTATGTCTCACCCCGTCATTATTAAATTTTTCAGGCGAGACCTCTAACCTTGTTAGAGGACAAGGGAAGCAGTCAGAGGCATAGACGTCGTTAAATTTGTAGGCCTCTTTTTGGTATTAGTGTTGTATTGATTTTTATATTGTCATTCCAGGGCCCTCATATTTTTGAAATACTACATTAACTATTTTTGGATGACTGTTTATTTTCTGAAGTCCTTATTTTTTACACTATCATATTATGGTGGATTCACATTCATATCTTGTGCAAAAATTGTTTTGTGTAAACCCTTTGTTGTGGGGTTAGTATTGTAAGACTCGTGGACTATGTATTCTCCTAATCGATAATTGTGCCCAGAGTTATGGTTTCCTGTGGTGGGTTTGTGGGTAGAATTTGTACCTTGGACCCCGAGGTGTATTGTCTTAAAAAAAAGGGTTTTCCATAATTATCTGTTAATCTTATTTTATGAAAGCATTATGGTTAATTGTTATTTAGTGAGAAAGGATCTTTTAATTTCAAGTGTTGTCTGTTTTGTTTGAAAATTGGTGACTATCATGATCAATAATAAAAGGGTAAGTGTTGTAGTCCTTCTTCCCCTTGTTTATTAAATTTGGTATCCCTAAAAGGGAACTTATCTTCCACGAAGGTGACATGCTTGCTTACAATAAATGACTCGGTCTCTATATTATAGAGTATATATCCCTTTTGAGTCGAGGGATATCCCATAAAAATACAGGCTTTAGACCTAGCATCAAACTTATCAGCAGGATTTATATTTACAACAAAACATAAACAACCAAACACCTTCAAAGGAGATAAATCAAGGGCCTTACCATACTACCATTCATAAAGGGTGAGAAATTCTATAATCTGAGGGGATCCGGTTGATTATATACACATCAGCTCTTACTGTTTAACCCCAAAATTTAATAGGGAGATTATATTGAAACATTATGCCCATAGCTACCTGCAACAAATGCTGGTGCATTCTTTCGACAATTCTCATTTAGTCATTACCATTATAACTTTAATGAATACATTTATGCATTTAGTTAATATCATTATACTATTAATAAATTTCATTACACATTTAGTCAATATCATTACACTTTGAGCTAATACATTTACGCTTTTAGTTAGTACCATTACGCCTATAATCAATACCATTATTCATTTAGTCATTACTATTAGGCCTTTATGTTGGAAATTATGCCCTAGGGGCAAGTCATAATTGTACTTTATATGTTTATGTTAGAGTCTTCTCCTTTAGTTATCATTTCATTTGCATGTTTATAGTGATAACTGATCATTGGATATATCTTATAGATTATCCTAAATGTCCCTGGTTGGTCATCTGCGCGGGAGCGAAGATGAAATAAGACTAGTATGACTTTGATGAGTATTGAGATACGAGTCAAAATCATAGGCACTTGTAAGAGTACAAGGTGCTCGACCGACCCACTATGAGAAAACTGCATGAAATAAGTCATAAGCTTTTCTCATGTATAACCGTGTCACAACGCCCGTCGACCTGAGATCATCATGGATTCCTACATGATGAGTCGCTGATCTTTGACTTAGTCAAAAGTCACCTTTGACCGGGTGATGATAAAGGCTATGATCGGGATCAGTGGTTTTCATGCAAAGGAATGTGAATGGTCAAGATGAAATTTGTCCCTCACATTTGTAGAGAGATAATACTGGGCCCTCGATGAGTCAGTCTGAGAAATGTATGGCCATACTACGATGGAAAGGATTTTCCATTTCAATTAGACTACTCAAGAATCGAGAAAGTAATGGTCAAGAACAGGAAGTTAACATTCTTAATGACTCATCCTTGACCAAATTATCGCGTGACAAAAGGGACGTGACATGGTTGCACGATAGGTTGTATCGTATCATCAATCTCCATATGAATTAGGTAGTCGCAATGTCTTGCTAGAGGCCGCTTGCGACTTGTGGGCTGGTACAATATTGGCCCGCTGCCAACCTCATGTGGGCCTGTAGGGTCGCACACAAGAATAACCCAACACGAGCAAAAGTGTCCAGATTCATTGAATCTTAGATATATATGTCTAAGATTTAATGAATAATGTATTTTGTCTAGGATGAATATATATATATATATATATATATATATATATATATATATATATATTAAATTCGAAAATAATAATGATATTATTTATTGATAATAATAATATTATATATATGGTATTTAATTTATTTGATAAATTAAATAACTATAATAAATTGAGATATTGTATATCAGATTTAATTTGAATTAAGATATCGTATCTCATTTTAAATTAAATATAAGGATATCATATCTTGATTTAATTTATAAATAAAAATTAAATCTGAAGGCCTATTAATTTGGATTAAATAGTTATATTATATCTGTTGGACAGATTTAATTAATATTATTTAATCCAAATTCAAAATTTGAAATTAATTAGATTAATTTTGAATATTTTAATACGACACATTAGGGCTTTAGAAACTCTATAAGTGCAACTGATCTAGTCGAATTAAAGAGACGAATGAATTAGACGGCCGCGAAAACAAAACCCTAGAGAGAAAAGAAAAAGAGAGACGCAAGAATACTGAGGCGCTAGCACGCTGCCGTCAGTGTTGGAGGCCGTTCGTGTGGATACCGGTAAAGAGAGAAGACACGCGAAGTCAGCTCCAGTCTGATCGAACAAGAAGGCGCTAGCCCACGGGATCAAGAAGCACGGATAAAAGATGCCACCTCGTTCGACACGTACAACGTCGCAAGCACACGAGGTTCAAGGCGCAAACGAGAACGGAACGCAAGCAAGCTCGCATAGGTACGGTTCTGAAATCTAACCTTGATCTAAACGCGGTTGAGCGATTCGCCTAAGGGATCCGTAAAAGTTTTTTTTTTAATTCCGCTATGTGTACGGATCCCAACACTTTAGTGAATACATTTACATGTTTATTTAATATCATTACTCATTTAGTTAATCCTTTCACGCCTAAAGTCAATACCATTATTCATTTAGTCAATATTATTACGCCTTTGACATGTTTACGCCTTTAGTTAATATCATTACTCATAATGGTTAAAATCTTTACGCCTCTAGTTAATGTCATTACGCTTTTAGTCATTTTTATGACTTTTTTAGTCAAATACCATTGCGTCTTTATATGTATTATAATATATATTCTTATGCTCCTATATATTAATGGATACTTGGTTCCCCAAAGGCCAAGCCTTTTGGAACCAATCAAGGTGAGGTGCGTTCAAATCCCACCAACACCACCTTGGCTCCACGTTTAAAAAAAAAAAAAAAAAAAAAAGAACCATCGACACCGGAGCTCCGAAGGTAGTGTTCAAGTGATGGTGGTTTCTTTTCTTTTTAAACATATTTAAATATCAGGGGAATTTTTGTAAAACCACACAAACTTCAAAATTTCATATTCATACCACATCATCTTTCTTTCATTTTCATGTATTAATAGACTTTTTGGCATTTTATAAGTTCAAATGGTATTTAAGTGTCTTTTCCCTATATTAAATTAAGAAAAGATTTAGTAATATAATGAATATTTTAATATCTTGATTCACACATAGTTTAATATATTAAAGGGTTAAGATGCAAAAATACACATGTGATTTTCTCTTAGGTACGCCCAACACCAAATACTTTTTTTTGAGATAAAAGTGGCTATGTGTGGTTTCAAATTAGGTATAAAAGTACATGTTGACTGTTATTTTGATTTTTTCTTACTAACTAGATGATGACACCTGTTAAAATAACAACGGCCTTAAAAATGTTAATAAAAAAATTGAAATATCAAATACTTTTATGTAGAAATCTCATCAAGGCAGACTTATATTTTCTACACTCCAAAATAATACGGAAAAATATAAATATAAAGGTATTAAAGTTTTAAGACCGAACATATATAAAAGCCGGTCTTAAAACTTTGATTTTTAAGACCGAACTTAAAATTTGTCCAGTACTAAAGTTTAAATAAAAAGTAATAAATGTTAAGACCATTGTTATGAGAATGACCGGTCTTAAAAGTAAGACTTTTAAGACCAGGACAAAAATTTGGCCAGTACTAAAGTTTGAATAAAAATTAATTAATTTTAAGACTGGACATATATAGAGATCGGTCTTAAAGGTTATCTTTTAAGACCGTATATGTGTATTTGTCCGGTCTTAAAAATGAAGCGCCAAACGTTAACTTCGCGCGGACGCTTTTGTCACTCTCACACTCTCACTGGAATACTGGGACGAAGCTCGAGATTCATTTTGATGAAAATTTGCAACCTTTCGGTCCTAATAAAAGCACATATACTAGTTTTGTCGGCGCTCTAGTACGCAGCAAGGTTAGCATTTTGACTTATGAGTGGAAAAATGTGGACCAAAAAACAATCAACCACAGGACAAGTACAAATTTATTGATGAACAAACTTGGCAACAATTTGTTCGAAGCGAACCACTCCTGAAGCTCTGGTGAGTTATATTTAGTTTTGTTTGCACTTTTGTTTGCTTATTAACCTGTGAGGATATGTGAATGTTATTGTGTACATCTAATCCTGCTAGTTAAATGGTTTGGTGTGTGAATAGAAGTATACATTTGCTGGCTTTGTCCTGCATGAGAGGAGCATGTCCTAGTTCCATGCAAGTTTGATATGTAAACTGTGTAATGGCCATGGTTAGGCGTTCTTTGTTAGTTAGTTAGTTATTCTAATATGTGTAGGAACCATTTATGATGAATGAATGAATTGACCGAGTTGGCGGCATTTCTGCAACTCCATTTCCTTTGGTTTTCCCAATTTCTTCTACAATGCTACATCTTCCTTAAGTAAAATGTTGAAACTTGATGAAGTGAATTTGACTAATGTTTGACGTTCATATCAAGCGAAGTTCTCTAATTTACGTTAGTGACATGGCTGGAATTCATAATTGATATATAGTTGTTTTCAATCCCGATTCACGAAAATAAGGGAAAAATATCGGGAGATTGGGAGAAAGAATGATTGCCCACACAGGCTTCTCGCGGCGGATATGAAAAGGCCGAAAAAGATTTGATGGCGGCCAAACGGAAGAGATTAGAAGATGAAGCTGAATCCAATCCTTCTACGGTAGTTGACCGGCCGCCATCTCCAATACGTCGCGAGGAGCTCGGTTGTATATTCGGCAAAAGCCAAGCGGCGCCTACACGAGTGAAAAACTCGTGTAGTTCTTTGAACAATTGTAAGTATCGATATTGTTATTTTTACTTACTAAACATGTTTCATCACTAAGCTTCTCGTTATCGTATCTTACGGGAAGATCTTAAAAAGAAAGAGGAGAGGGATCTTTTGCGTCGGACGGGAGGAATGATGTTCGACCGCTGCGGCCGGAAAACCAGATCACGCGGGCGTGTAAGGGGATTGGAGGACGGGTAGGCCTAAAGCAATACTTTGGTAAATCCAAACGCCACGAGACAAAGTATGGTTACCAGGGAGGAGATGGATCGACGCCGGCCAAATTAAGTGAGGAATCGGCGGCGAAAGATGCTACATTGAGGATGTTTCAATCGAGATGAGCAAGATGAAGGAGGAGATGGAGAAAATGAAGTTCCTCCCGAGCTCTCGGCCGAGACCAGTGTGGATCCCTTGACACCTTGGTGAACCTATGCAGCAGAGAGCACTAGAGGGAGCTGCATTGTTGGACGATGAGTCGAGCAACCTTGTCATCTCGTATGTGGAGGATCGTGATGGTCATAGACAATTGGTTGCTAAAGGGACTGTCCACAACTTGGGATCAAGCGTACACCACGAACAAATGGCCGATGATGAAGTCGAGTGTCGGTTGAAGAGGTGATCTTTGATGCACTGTCCCTCTCCCAACCGATGAGTGAAGGTTGTGAGTGATGTCAAGGGAACCTTCATCTCTTGGCCGGTGAAGCTTGTAGATGTCTCTACTCCTCCTCAAGCTCCACCCCCTCCTCAAGCTCCACCCCCTCCTCAAGCTCCACCCCCTCCTCAAGTTCCATCCCCTACCGCTAACTTGACGGCCAAGGAAAAAATATCTGATTTGGTAGCCAAAAATTGTTTAAAGATAAATCGTGGCTGTCAATGAAGTAGTAGGCCTCCTCATCCTCAAACGCTTTTAGTTGATAATGAAGATGTAGAGTCCATGCCTTCTCGGAGCGAGGTTACTAGTGCATGTGTTCAACTATTTATGAAGTAAGTATCTTCTTCCTTGATTACATAATTGAAATGCACCGTTTAGACACACATATATACATATATACTAATTCCCTCATCGATGTCATTCTTGTAGGTGCATGCACGAGAAACCGGTTCAAGAGGAAGAATTTCGGATTTTGGATTCTTGTGCCCGGTGTATGCAAGCACAACACTACCTCTGGAATTGAGACAGAGTACATATCAAATAGGTTGTGTAAAGTGCAAAGAAAGGTGTACTTGTTTCCACACTGGCTCGGGTATACATATATACTTGTCTCGCAATTCACTTAATATAATTATGCTACATATATATATATCACTTGAGTACTTTATCTTTGTGAATTTTCAGCAACCACCGGCGGTTGGTCGTCATGAACATGGAGTTCCATTATGTTATCTTCTTATGCTCCACTCACGGCGATCCATCGACTACGTTGAAGCCGATGATCACCAAGTAAGAATGTCATTTTGATTGTCTTGTCTCGAAATCTCTGTTGTGAATTTTCGGTGAACATTACCGATAAATTTCGATTTTGATGATAGTGCCATGAAGACCTTAGTGTTGAGGTAAAAAAAAGCGTGGTGCTCGGCTCACAGATCCTAAATGGCACAAAATTAAGGTTAGTACATAATTGGACATGACATAATTGCCTTCGAAGTTGGTCGATAAGCTATATATGCTCTTATATATATTATTGTTATTTTTAGACCCGTCGGCAACCGGAACGATCGAACTTATGTGGCCCGTACGTCATGAAACACTTATATGATATTGTGACGGAGGGAACACTAAAGTCACTTTAAGGGTAAGATGTTATGGCTGAATTCGATCATCGATGGCTTAATGTTACATATGAAATATGCACATAATATGTTAATTGTTTCGTCTTTGATGTTACGAGGTTTGCTGTGAAGAGCCATTTGATGATGATGAAATCGAGCACATACGCGAGGTTTTTTGTGAATATCTCGTATAAACTAGTCTTAGAAAATCCAAGTCAAGACAATAATTAATGTCCTAAATTAATTCATTTGTAAATAATATATGATCTTGTAGCAACAATAGCCTTACGTACATTTGTTTATTTTTTCGACTAGCTAATTAATTCATTTGTAAATATAGCAATGTAATTCAATAATAAATTTGTTTATTTTTTCGAACAATTTGTGTGTGTCCATTTTGGGTTTCGAATGAATGGGATGGTGGATAAAGCTATTTAGTGCTTGAAATTTGAGGTACGGGCGGATGTTGAAAATGAGCCGAGATGAGGCTCAAAAGTATTCGCGACTTTTAGGACCGTATATTTTTAAAAGTGCGGTCCTAAAGGTCTTCGTCCATTTTAAGACCGTATATTTAACAAATATCCGGTCCTAAAAGTCTTCGTCTAATTCTAAAAAATTTGGGTAGACTTTTAGGACCGTATATTTGTTAAAAGTACGGTCCTAAAGGTCTTCGTCCATTTTAAGACCGTATATTTAACAAATATCCGGTCCTAAAAGTCTTCGTCTAATTCTAAAAAATTTGGGTAGAGACTTTTAGGACCGTATATTTGTTAAAAGTACGGTCCTAAAAGTATAGAAAATATACGGCTAAATTATTAGGACCGTTTATTTGTTAGTAGTCAGGTCTTAAAAGTCTTCATTTTATTTAATAGATTGCCGAAACCTTTAGGACCATATATTTGTTAATTGTCCGCTCCTAACTTTAAATTTGAAAATAAGGCTTAATTTTTAGGACCGAGGAATTTTATACGTCCGGTCCTAATATTCTTCATTTAAATAGAGTTGGTGACTCGATTTTCGGACATATCGTTAGGGTTCAAGGCAACCATGTTTTCGGCGTTCTTCTCAAGTTTTGTGCTTCGTTGTTCTCGTTTCTACTTTTACGGATGTGAAGAACGTCATCGGTGTCCCTTTTCTTTTTGTCGGAAAAAGAAAGAAGATAACGAAAACGACACGAAAATTTTCATCACATCCGGAAAAGTAGAGGGAAGACAACGATGGTCCAAACTTGAGAATAGTCGTCACTCTGTTTGTTTTTATTCGAAAAAGGTAAATAATGTTTTTTTGTTTTGTTTTGTATGGTCGCAAGCTGTTAACTTTATTCTCGCAAATTTTTAAGATTGATCACCACGAATAGGACAATGTTTTGTTTGTTCTTGTTGTCGGAGAAAAAGAACATAAAGTTAAAGACAAACAAGGAAGGCGATTGGGAAATAAAAATTTTATTTAATAATTTTTTTTTTCTGCTGCCTCGTGAGGCAGCAGTAAAAAAAAAACTTAAAAATTTCTAATCCTCCCCATCGTTGTCGGAGGGGAGGGAAGGGTCGGAGACGTCGTCATCAGAGATATGGTACTCACTTGTTGTTGACGGCGTGATAGACCTGAAACAGTTGGCCCAAGCGTCGGTCTATATGAGCGACGCGGGCTATCAGGTGCTGCAGCATTTGTTGGAAGTTCGGGTTCGGAGGCAACGGAGGAGGATATGGAGGTGCCTCTCGCCCAGCACGAGGACCTCGTCGTGGTGGAGGAGCCATTACGGTGGAGGTTGTAGGAGGAGATGGAGATGAATGTGAAGAAAGTAAAGTAACAACGGGTTTAAATAGAGAACCCATCCTGAAGAATGTGAAACGCGGAAACATTAACGAGGAGACGCATATTTGCTCGTGAATTCATTTCAACAATGGGGAAGGACTCTTGAAAAGAATGAACTTTCATTTCAACAATGAGTTTTAGGACCGGATATTTGATAAAAGGACGGTCTTAAAAGTAATTGAATTAAAAATTAGTTTTAGGACCGGATACCAAGTAATATATCGGTCTTAAATGAGTTTTAGGACCGGATATTTGATAAAAGGACGGTCTTAAAAGTAATTGAATTAAAATTAGGACCGGATATAAGATAAAAGTCCGGTCTTAAAAGTTTGTATAAAAGTAAATTGACGAATTCATCATCGACGTTTATCTCTCCCGCCATCCGTCTTTATATACTCCACACATTACCTCCTCTTTGTCCTTGTTAACTCCTCACTTCCTAGCTCTCGCCCCAACTTCTCAAAATCCTCAAACCATGGTTAGATACAAGCAAACCGCTCGTAGGGGTGCATACACGCCTCACTCTCGTGCCATGGCTAGATCATTATATGGTGCGCTCCTCCGGCGACGGTGCGGCCGTATTGTTTCCGAAGACTCTCGGGTCGTTGGACCCATTGTTATTTCTTCGGATGATGAAGAGATTGCTCATGCCGCACCCCCTCGATCCTTCGCCGATCCTTTTCTTGCCGAGTTCAACCGTCATCTTGAAGCCGGCCATGCAGATGTTCGTAATCCCCTCTCCAACCTCGTTGGCCCAGCCGCGCCTACCTCTCGACCCCTCTCCGCTCTCCCGTAATGATCCATTCATATTGCGGGTGGAGAGAATAAGACAACAACTTGCCGATCTCCCGGGAAATTAATGCTCTTCACGCCGAAATCGCCGAGGTTGTTGATCGATTCTTGTGGATGATAATATTCAGCTTGTTTTTCATTTGTGTTTTTGTTGTTGTGTATATATTCGAAGTAATGTAAGAAACATTAAGAACACCGTATGAATTTTTGGCTCTTCTCCAAGAATTCATTAAAGAAACTTATTCTCCAATTTTGCTTTATTTTTTGTCCAAAAATATCATTTATTTTATTGATTTAATATACCAATCACGAAGGCCATTAAGACTAGGACATTTTATTTTATAAGTAACGGATCTAAAGATAATTTGAATTTTAGGACCGGATGTTTTATAAACCTCCGGCCTTAAAACTTAAAAATCTAATAAAATTTTAGGACCGGATAATTTTAAAACTCCGGTCTTAAAATGTTAGTTGTATCTTTAGGACCGGACATTTAATTAATAACCGGTATTAATAAAATCCAAAAAGCTAAATAAGGTATCTTTGTCGCGCGGAAAAATTAAATTTCCCTCTCTGAACTCTTGTCGCGCCGAAAGTGAATACTCGTGTTCCGACTCGAAATTTCCTCTCGGCTTCGTCGCCGCTTCGCGTACCTTTCTCGACAATCACTCGGTTCCTTAGCTAAACGTCTATAGACGAAGCCGTAAGAGATGTTTCGGTTAAAACTTTATTACTTTCCACTTATCGTTCTTGGTTTTTCATGGGTTTAACGAAATCGGTGTAATGTTGTTATGGGTATTCTCTCGTTGTTAACGAATATTGTTTTTTGAAGATTATATTTGCACTTTAGACCTACCCAACTGACCAACAAGTGTTTTTAGGTTACTCTTGCTGTCTTGTCTCGCAACATCAACGTTCGTGAGCGGAGAAGTAAGACGACTCAGCAAACGCATATGCTACAAAGTTAGTCCACAAGACCTTCATCCCCGTATTTAATTTCCTCGTCTTGCATTTATTTTGGTTCTTCGATTCACCGTGATGCATTTATGACCAAAAGTAATTCTTAATTCGTCTAAATAATATATAGGAATTCTACTATGGATCACATTGGATAGATGCTTTACGAACGAGTATTGAATATCGAATGGGGTTAGGGAATTTATAGAATTTGCTAAAAAAATGCCCATGATGATGGGGAAGTATTATTGCCCTTGTGTAAAATGTTTGCAGTATGGGTATGGCATGGTGAACAAGTGCCATCAAGTGGGAAACAACATGGGGAAGTGGCCTTTGATGATAATGACACGGATATGGATGATCGCATAGAGGACATTATCCGTGATGTAGGAGAAGAGGCTTTTGAGCGATCACATGCATATGGTAATATGTGCAGTGATGCGAGACACCGCTATACCGTGGGTGTAAAAAATACCAATTGTTGAATGCTGTATTGAAATTGGTAAGCTTGAAGGCACGTCATGGATGGAGCGACAAGAGTTTTTCAGAATTGCTTGAGGCTTTGAAGGACATGCTTCCGGATGATAACGTGTTGCCGCATCGCTACTATGATGCTAAGAAGATACTTTGTCCACCGGGATGGAGTACAAAAAGATCCATGCATGCCCGAATGATTGTGTATTATATAGAAAAGAGTTTGAAGAGAAGCAGAGTTGTCCGATGTGTGAAACCCCACGGTACAAGTCAGATAAGGGGCCTGCAAAAGTGTTGTGGTATCTTCCAATCATACCAAGGTTCAAGCGGTTGTTTGCGAATGAAAATGATGCAAAAATCTGAGGTGGCATGCGAGATGAGAGGATTTCGGATGGACGGCTTCGACATCCGGCCGATTCTTCTCAATGGAAGAAGATCGATCAATTATTTCCGAACTTCGGCGAAGAACCTAGGAACCTCGGGCTTGCCCTTAGCACGGATGGAATGAATCCCTATGGAAGCCTTAGCAGATACATAGCTCATGGCCCGTAGTCCCGATTGTTTACAACTTATCTCCTATGTTATGCATGAAACGAAAGTACATCATGCCGTCTATGTTGATTTCAGACCAAAACAACCCGAAAATGACATAGATGTTTACCTAGAGCCCTTGATCGAAGACTTGAAGGAGTTGTGGGAAGAAGGTGTCGATGTTTTTGACTCTTTCAAGAAGGAGGTCTTTAGAATGAGAGCCATGATATTTTGTACTATAAACGACTTCCCAGAATATAGAAACTTGTCAGGGTATAGTGTAAAAGGCCATAAAGCATGTCCGGTTTGTGAAGAAGGCACATGCTACCATCAACTTCAACATGGAAGAAAGACGGTGTATCTTGGACATAGGAGATTTCTTAGACAGGGCCACCCATATCGTCGATTAAAGAAGGCCTTTTTTGGTGGCCAAGAGTATGAAGAAGCTCCGGTGGCATTGACTGGGAGCAAGTGTATGAAAAGGTTAAAAATATCGGTGTCATCTTCTGTAAGCTTTGGAAAGAGTAGAAAAGAAACAAATATATGGAAGAAGAGATCTGTATTCTTTGATCTTCCCTATTGGCGCAATCTTGATGTGAGACACTGTATTGATGTCATGCATGTGGAGAAGAACGTATGTGATAGTATTGTGGGCACGCTTCTCAACATACAAGGTAGTTCGAAGATGGTGTGAAGGCAAGATTGGATTTGCAAGCAATGGGAATACGCGAAGACTTGCATCCAAGGCCATATGGGAAGAGAACTTATTGTCCCCGGCTTCTCATACTTTGTCTAAGGATGAGAAACGAAGCTTTGTGAGTGTTTACATGGCACAAAAGTTCCCTGGGTATTCTTCAAATTTTAAGAGGCTTGTCTCGATGAAGGACTTGAAATTAGTAGGCCAAAAGTCTCATGACTGTCATGTCTTGATGCAACAGCCTACTCCCGTAGCTATTCGAGGATCGCCGAATATGATCTTCGGTCGTTTTGACTAGACTTTGTTTCTTCTTCAATGCGGTTTGTAGTAAAGTTTTCAAGATTGAAAAGTTGGATGAATTGGAGAATGAAGGATATCTTATCTTGTGCCACCTTGAAAAGCTTTTTATTCCTTCATTTTTTGACATCATGATTCATCTCATTGTTCATCTAGTGAGGGAGATAAAGTTGTGCGGCCCTATCCATTTACGGTGGATGTACCCTATTGAAAGATCTATGAAATTCCTAAAAGGGTATGTGAAGAACGCGACGGCCGAAGCATCAATTGTTCGAAATATGTTTCGAAGAGGCCATGGAATTTTGTCAAAATTATTTGGCCAAAGTAAGACATATTGGGCTTCCAAAACGTCAGCATGCTGAAGGGGGTAGACGTGGGGCTTCGGTAAAGAGTGTGGATCGTGATGAATTGTCACAAGTCCACTTATACATCTTGAATAATGTTGATGAAGTTCAAGCCAGCATATCTCGCACATAAAGAGGTCAGTAAGGAAAGAGAACCATCGAATGACCGAACAAAGGTTGATTAGGGAGCATAATGTAACTTTTGCAAACTGGTTCAAACAAAAGGTCGAGGGATCGAATGTGTTTCGAGACAATGAAATGGTTAGCACGTGGTCCCGAGTTTGATGTCATAAGTTGGAATTCGTATGTGATCAATGGTTATACATTTTACACGAAGTCCCTAGATGATAGGAGCACACCTGAACAGTGGTGTTATGTTAGAGGTCGAATCTATGCACTTCTCCTGTTCGAAAGACAAGAGGCCTAAATTGGCAGTCATGCCATATTATGGGGTTATTGAAGAGATTTGGGAGGTGGACTATGTCAAAGTTAGATTTCCCATCTTCAAATGCAAGTGGGTTAATGTCAATAATGGTGTTCAGATCGATCGACTAGGATTCACTTTAGTCGATGTCAATAGTAGAAGTTTTGGAGATGAACCTTTATTATGGCGAGATCATGCAAAACAAGTGTTCTATATCACCGATCAAGAAAATAAAATGTGGTCGTAACTCTCCAAGGAAAGAGGGTCATTGATATTGATGAGGAAAGTCATTCAAATTATGGTGATCTTCCCGAGAGTACTCCTTTACAAGGGGTCTAGGACATGAACGAAGAAGATGAAGCGGATAATGAACCCGGCATAAGAAATGATCATCAAGAAGGGATATGAGAGGATATCACTTTATAAAAGTGTCAATTCATAAGGTAATTAATATTCATATGCAGTATTCTTAGAAAACTTTAAGGTTTTAACAATTATTATATGTTGTCTATGTTCTTAATTAAACAATGTCATCATTGAATATGAATTTGTTCTTGTTTTGTTTTTGTGGCGGATCCGTTTCAAAGGGGCATGTTATAAAAGAGGATGCATGTTACGTTGTTGGGTGGGAATCAAATGAAGGCATGGTGAATAATATATTGGACTACATTTGTATGTTGAATTACGTGCCGCATGTATTGTAACTCATTGCCTTTGTAATTAGTTATATGTTAGCTTATTGTATAAATTACTTTAGTTGTTTTAGACTTAATTAAGAGGCCATATAACTCATGGTGGATAATATTTGTATTCTTTTTCCCAATTCAATTTATTCATGTTCATAGCTTGTAGCTTAAAGTATATCGATTTTTATGTGCTGTTTTGGATGGTGCGGTCTTAAAGAAAATCTTTAAGACCGTGTAAAAGTCCGGTCTTAAAGGTCGACTTTTAATACCGCCTGGAACAAGACTGCTCGCGGGTCCGGTCCTAATGTACCTTTTTTGTCCGGTCTTAAAAGCCTTTTTTCCACTTGTGAGTATTTATTACATATATTAAATTGGTCTCTCCTTCCTATAGTACCCATCGGGTAGACCCGATTTTAATTTAATCGGTTTCGCACGTTGATGGGGAATAGCAACTTCAGTAACTGGTTCGCCGGAAAGTTCAATGCTCTAGTCCAACTCCTCCACACTTGAGCCGCGAGCACCTCAAAGGATGTGAAAGACGACTCGCCCAGTCGACTAGTGTCGAATACGATTCTCTTAAGTTGGTCCAAACGTCTCTTATCAAAGGTAATGAAGGTTGGCTTCAGGTTGCTCAAAACCCGACTCATGAACCTGCAGAGATTGGGGGACTCGGCTGAACTCAAGGAGGATCGTTGGGTTTGTCGCCTGAGTGGCCTCTGTAAGTCACCAATTTAGAGGCCTTATCCAGGAAATTGCTAATCGAAAAACGATCAGAATAGGCCTCGATGAAAAGCGCACCTTGAGCTCGACACACCACCTCAAGATCGAAGCCGTCGTATCGAGCCCTGACCCTGTTGGCGAGAAGGTAATGAGGAACCAAAGCTTGAGCCAATGCTGATTTCGGAGCAACCAATGTAACAACAGGGTCCAAGCCAGCCAGGATACGATTGGAACAAGAGAAGATACTCAATGGTGTAATATATATTTTATTAATATTATATAATAACCCTTGCCAACTCATACTTACATTTTCTTGCCTGGTTAGCATGTTTTTCTTTTTCTTTTTTTTTTACACTGTTATTTTAAAAGCCATGTCATCATTTAGTAAATAAAAAAAAAGTTAAACTAACGAAAAAATGATTCTTTTACACCTAATTTAAAACCACGATTTCTTTTATCCCTAAAAAAAAATTCAGTATTGGCTTTGTTAGAAAAAAATCACATATATATTTTTACCTTTTAACCATAGGATATGATATTGTCATTATCAATTTTATGTCACCACCAAGTCACTACCACTTTTTCACCATTAGATCAAAATCTCATCTACCTTTATTAATTCTCTCTCCTATTGAGATTCTAATCCAACGACAAAAAAGTAGTAGTGACTTTTTTTTTTTTGAACAATGAGTGGTAGTGACTTGATAGTAACATAAAATTAACAGTGACAATATCCTATTCTTTAACCATATACGGAGTATTAAAACTATTTGGAGTATTTGTTTGACGTCAACTAATTTACGGTCATCCCCAATCCTGTCGGCTTCTCCTTCATTTGCTTGATCCCCACGCAAATCCACCATGCCCAGTTCTTCATTCTGCCACACAATAAATACCCCCCACATCGGAAAACCTCTCTCATTCAAACCACAAATCAATCATGGAACAAGATACTTTCGATTTGGCTCAGATCTCTCTTCGACCCCTCCTGCTTTCCGACGCCGACGATTTCATGGTGTGGGCCACCGATGAACGAGTCGCCAGATTCTGCATTTGGGAACCCTACACAAGTAAAGACGCCGCTGTCAATTTCATCCAAAACAACGCCAGAAAGTGTTCATTATTCCGAGCGATTTGCGTCGGGGATCGTGCGATTGGGTCTATCTCTGTTCAATCCTACGCAGGGAACGACCGAGCGAGAGCGAAATCTGCAGAACTTGGGTACGCGTTAGGGTTCAAGTATTGGGGGAAAGGGATCGTGACGAAGGTAGTGAAGATGGTGGTGGAAATGGCGTTCGCTGATTTTCCAGATCTGGAGAGGCTTGAAGCTCTTGTTGATGTCGAGAATGTGGCGTCCCAGAGAGTTCTGGAAAAAGCTGGATTTCAGAGAGAAGGAATTGTCAGGAAATTTTTGTTTATGAAAGGAAAATCCAGAGATATGGTCATGTTCAGTGTGATTTCTGACGAAGTACGATCTTGATTTTGTTTGATGTATGTTCATAATTGTTCTTAGATTGAAGTTAAGCGACTCTAAATTCCGAGTTCAAAGGGCCAGAGCAAGTGAAGGCAGAGTCACTTTCTGCACCTTCGGAAACCAAACGAGAGGCCGAAGCTAGAAGACAATGGTCAAACTTTCTCTGGTCTATATGTCAGGTCATGTGAACTGTGAAGTACCACTTTGATTGACTAAAATAGGAGATTTTTTTTTTTTTTTTTTTGCTCAGAACTAAGATAGGAGATTCATAAGGCTAAATAAATTACTTCGACATGTAATGTGAGACTGTGGAGTTGAAATTTATTTTAAATATAATATATAATTATTATATTTATCAATTTCTTAATTTATTTTTATTAATGTTTTCTCATTCACAATCAAATAAAATAGAAATTGAGAGAAATAAGGAAGATAATTAGAGTCGTTTAAAAAACATGTCAATTTAACTAATTTCTTGAATCTAATTAAATTATATAAATATGTCTTATATTAATGACTAGAAACAATACATAATTATAACTTATGTTACATAATGCATCTAAAATACTTATGTGTATCTTTTCTTTTCCTTGCAAATATGTGTATTATTAGATTATATTTGTCAATTTAAAAGTCATACAAAATAGTTGGAAGAAAAATGATATATATAAGAGATAACTTTTTTTTTAAAAAAGCTTATATTTATTATCAAAATTCACTTATAAACTAATAACTACGAATTTGGAACTGGATATCAAATAATAATACTAATAAAAAATTTATTTATAAAATAACTCTTACATTTAAGAATGGATGCAATATATAATTAATTAACTATTTTGAAATTTGAAGGAGCAATTTATCTCGGGTGAAGGAGCAATTTTGCCAACCGACTATTAGGCCAGGAGCATTGGGCACAAATAACTTTTAAAGGGACCAAAAAGGCCAACAAACAATTAAATGGGTGAAAAACGCACAATTCCGTCCATGAACATCTAACACCGTTTAAAGACAATCGGGGTGAAGGAGCGATTTTGCCAACCAACTATTAGGCCAGGAGCGCTGGGCACAAATAACTTTTAAATGGACCAAAAATGCCAACAAACAATTAAATGGGTGAAAAACACACAATTCCGTCCATGAACATCTAACACCGTTTAAATGCAATCCCATGTGGCATTTGACTGTCCAGCTGGTCCCTTCTTTTTTGGTCAAAAGCTAGGTGGCTTTTTTGTTTTTGGGTGGAGAATTCCCAATCTGCGGGCAAACGAAGAAATAACCAAACCAAAGCTTCCAAAGTATTTACTTCCAAGCCGACGTCGAAATCCCTTACAGAAGCTCAGACAATGATGTACGTCTAACATTGTTTTTTTGTTTTTCGTACTTTGGGAACGGATGAATTCATAGATTTTGGCCAGAACAATGTAATATTCATGCACGACGAAAGGCAAAGACGGAGAAGAAGATGAGGGTTACATTGTGGCATTCGTGCACGACGAGAGGACATGGAAGTCAGAGCTCCAGATTGTGAACGCGAAGGATTTGAAGGCGGAGGCGACGGTGAAGTTGCCGACATTTGTGCCTGATGCAGATTGGGATTCTCCACCCAAAACAAAAAAACAAAAACAAAAAAGCCACGGGTTTTGACCAAAAGAAGGGACCAAATTTGGACAGTCAAATGCCACATGGGATTGCCTTTAAACGGTGTTAGATGTTCATGGACGGAATTGTGCGTTTCTCACCCATTTAATTATTTGTTGGCATTTTTGGTCCCTTTAAAAGTTATTTGTGCCCAGCGCTCCTGGCCTAATAGTCGGTTGGCAAAATTGCTCCTTCATCCATAAAGTAAAACTCAATCAAATTATTAGGACCTTTAGTCCCTAACTCATCATAAACTTGATTGATATTAATATGTTGATTGATTAGATGATAGTCTTTGAAATTTGAGTTGGGTAATTATTCATGTTGAAATAAATTGAGTTCAATATATGAAATACTCATCTGGTCCTAAATATAAGACATAATTTATATTTAGGATTAGAGGTAGTATCAATATGTATGATTTATCAGACTAATTATAAATTATGAATGACACAACATCTCATACTTGGGGAAAAGCACCAAAATAATTTTTTTAAAAAAATATTTACCAGATTGAAGTACATTCAAAAGTAATTACCAAAATAATGCAGTTGGACATGTAATCTGACAGTACGCCACAAGTGGCGCCACTAAGACTAACGGGAGTGGGCATTTGTGTCACAAAGACATGAGAAATCCTCATGCCATTAGTGGCGTGAAGATTTCTCACGCCACTGGCGTCAGAATCCTGTCAGACTGGCAGGACTCCTGACGCCTTAATGGCGTGAGTATTCCTCACGCAATTAATGGCATGAGTATTCCTCAATCCTCACGCCATTAATGAATTAATGGCATGAGGCCTCACGCCATTAATTCCATTAATGGCGTGAATATTCCTCACGCCTAGCGTACTCACGCCATTAAGGCGTCAGGAGTCCTGCCAGTCTGACAGGATTCTAACACCAGTGGCGTGAGGATTTCTCACGCATTTGTGACATAAATGTCCACTCCTGCTAGTCTTAGTGGCGCCACTTGTGGTGTAGTGTCAGATTATGTGTCTAACTGCATTACTTTTGGTAATTACTTTCGAATGTGCATCAATCTGGTAAATATTAAAAAAAAAAAATTATTTTGGTGCTTTTCCCCACATACTTGTATACATATTCCCACACGTTCTAAAAGAAAATATGTCTCAATCTATTAGCAACATAAAATGTAAAATATGTTACAACTTACAAGTCATTATATTCAAGTTGCAATCAACTTATATTTTTTCCCCTAATTCTGTATAACATAATAGATTCCAAATTCCTAAATTTCCATATATTTATTCTCTCTACTTTAAAAAAAAAAAAAAATCATATACACTTTATTTAGTGGGACAAAAAAGGTATTGAATTGAATCCAATAAAGACATATCCATACACCAATTATACAACCAACAGCACAAGATTGAAGATCCATTGCCATAATTGTCTGCTTCATATGAACCCCAGAAACGAAAAGGAGAAAAAATTATCAATCACTACTAATTACACATTCATTTACACTTTTGTCATCTTGAATCTTCCTCTATAGTCAATAGATAAACTCATAACCTCCTACAAATCAAACAATTCAAATGCACATAATCAGTAGCATTAAAAATCAATAATCATTAACATAACTTAATTACTCTCGTACCATCATCAATAACCAATGAAAAGAACAATCAATCAAAGAAACAGAGGTGTAGAGTGTAGAGAGATAATTACCCACAAGTTTCCGAATTGCTCTGTTGGGAAAGACTCAAAATGTGAAGAAGACAAGAGTATTATTATTATTCAGTGATGCCTGGAAGGAGTATCTGTGGTGGTGGTATGAATCGTCGAAGCTTTGACCCATTCCATAGCACTGACCAGTTCCTGATCTCTGAACCCAATCACGAACTGAGCCAAGGCTTCCAGAAACAGAGCTGCCTGATACACGCTTGTCTTCCCCACAATATCTCCGATCACGCTTCTCCTCAGTCTATTCGCATCCAGAAATATGCTCACCAGCTCCTCCATGTGCTCCGTCATAATTGACCCCATCGCCACCTTCGCCTCCGCCCCCTTCCTCCCCCTGGTCGGGTACCACCCATCCACCACCCTGTCCACGAGCATCGACTCCGCATTCCGCATCCGCATTGTTAGCATCGGAACCATCACTCTCACACCTCGTTCAATCTCATCCATTCTAGCCACCAACTCATCCGAAGGGTTTCTCCACGCCATCCCCACCTGCCACGGCCGGTCCTTAAACTGGTCCGTCACCGATCTGTTGCCATCGCGGATGAAGTAGCCGTCCTCCTCGTCGTTTTCTTGGAGGAAGCAGCTGACGATGTTGGTGAAGAGGTAAGGGTGGAGGTCGCCGAGCCAGATGAGGGGCTTCTCGAGGGAGGAGCGCCAGTCAGGGAAGAGAAGAACAGCAGCGTCCTCTTCGTTGGAGGCGGAAAGATCCAGGGTGTGGTAGAGAGATTGGAAATGCTGGTGGAGGAGGTCGACGTGAGCAGAGAGGACAGTGGGGGAATCAGGCCGCGACAGCGAGCGGCGAAGGAGAGGGAGGAGGTTGTTCTTGAGAGTATTGAACCAGTGGCCATAGTAATCCTTGAATCGACGAGCATTCTTGTTGCGATTGAAGACTGTTGTTCGAACAAGAAGGAAGATCGAAGAAGAACGATTAATTCATTCTTTGATTGAAAAAAGAAATTAAGATCATGGAGGAAGAAATTGCAAGAAACACGACACAGAATTCAACTCAGATCGATGCAAAAAGAGTTTGAATTACGTACATATGGCTTTGAACATGTTGGCAATCGATCGGAAGTGTTTGGCTATGGCGGTTTAGGGTTTAGCTTTCTTGTTTCTCTGGGAAGAGACTATCGGCGAAAGCTGTGTAGTGACGGAGAGAATTTGGATTTTGGAAGGGGAGAAGGAAACGGCCAGAATTCATCAATTCTGGCTGGAGAAAGGGTTTATTTTATGAATGAAATTGTTTTGCCTGAATATATATATATATATATATATATATAATTAAAAATAAATTATGGGAAATGTAATCAGTTTAATTAACCATAATTGATGAATTAAGGATCTTATTATCCTCTCCGAGTCTCCGTTTACACGAGATATTGAATTGTATTACTCAAGCTTTGTCCACCCATGAGTCATGAGCCATGACCAGGATCTCTTCCTCATTTTTTTTTTTTCTCATTTTCCTTCATCAGCCTATCTCTGGATCTTTGATTGGGAAAAGAAGAGAAAAGTTAAAGTAGTATTCTTTCTGATTCTTATTATAAGACAGCAACTAACAAGTTTATTTGGTCATTTTTATAAGGCACTTGCTTGTTCCAAAGAGTATTAATTATTCTTTTTCGTATATACTCCTAATAAATAAGGGTAGTAGAAGAGAATAATAATTAATATAATATTAGAGTTGAGTGTAATTAGTAGGAGTAATATTAGAAGTTACTTAAATTATAGGCTAACTTTATTGACTTTAACTATTTTTATTGGTTTTTGAGATTGTTAATTAATGCCTTATAATAAGGACTAGAGGAAGTATTATGATTGATTGAACGAATATGATTCAGAGATGATAAGGAATAATGAGAAAATGATTAGGAAAGAAATTCAACCCATGGACCATTTTCAGGCGCAATTAAAAATTTTCAGGCGCAATTAAAAACCACGACCCATTTGATCAAGGTTATCAAACTCGGACCGGACCGTCCGGTTCAAACCGAAAACCGGCAAACCAACCATGAAACCGGTCCGGTCTGTCATAGAAAACCAGGTCGATTTTTGTATGTGTGGTTAAAACAGAGAAATAAAGAGAGAGAGAGAGAGAGAGAGAGAGATAAGAAGATGCAGATATTATGGCTCGCCAGCGATGGCGATGGCGTCGAGGACTTTGAGCTCAAAGATGGCAGAGACATGGAGAGAACAGAGGAGGAGGTCATGGTGGAGATGAAGCTTTCTTCATCCTCTTGCACTTGCAGGGCTTGAGCTTGTATGATTCACCATTGATGAGGTCAGATTTGGACTTCAAGAAAGGAGTCATTGGAAAAGAGAAGAGAAAAAGAGGTTATGGAGCATGGGTTTGGTTTGGGTGGTTGATGAAGATGAAGGAGATAAAGACGTGAAGGAGTAGAGCTGTGAAATCGGGCTGGCCCGTTTAAGCCTTGACCTATCAAAAAAACATAGCAATGTTGTCTTCTCTATTAACACCATTACTTTTCACCATTAAAAAAACATGTGGCACCCTCTGATAGCACTCAAATTGCCACTTCATGGCCACCTACTTCTTCTACCCTTTCCACCTCCTATCCACATCACTATCTCCTTAGCCCCTTATTTCCTCTCTTTCCTTTCTCCTGTGTTCTTCATGTTCATTGTCTTCACCCATTAAAATTTTTCCTCTTAGCCATTGAATGGGCCGTCGCCCCACCACTAGCCCGGGGTGGATTTGGTACTCATCCCCACTCTCGCCGCCGCGGCATTACCATGGAGATGAAGCCTACCCCCGCCGCCCTCGCCTCCCTTACTATTGCAGAAGAAATTAAGTTAGTTTGGCCTCCACAGAAGATTCTAAACAGGTACGACATTTTGATGCGGCGGAACCAAGAATGGTTTTGATCATGTGAAATCAGGTTCTTCAACTTGACAGCGGGTCACGTTGAGATCAAGATAGACACAAAGACGATGGAGGCGGGGCTTTGCTTTGATTTTGGGTTGTGTTTCTAGCTAGGTTACCCAAAATTTTTATGGAAGTTTGTTTCTGATTTCATAAAAATCCTTAGAGTATATATAAGATAATTAATGCTCGTTTATGGTTTTCACATAATTATATGCTAGTATTTTTATAAAAGGAATTAATCGTTTTATATTCAAATCCTTCTATATATGACTTCTTTGGGTAGATCCGTAGATTATGAAGAATAATCAATTGAATCTTTAGTGCTCTCTGTGACTGTGATCTGCTTTGCTTTGATTTTGGGTTGTGTTTCACAATAATTATTCTACGGTTCAAATTATTTAATTGTTTCACATTCAAATTATTCTACGATTTTGTGGCTCCCGTTCCACGCTTTGAGGATCTTGTCGGTGATTTGCTCTAATTCCATATGGTGATGTCGACGTGAACTCGGTGATCCATCAGGAAGCGCAGGAACTGGTTGACGGTCATACAAGACCCATCACCACCAGCGAACATGGAGCCCAAGGTGGAGCCAGATCATGAATTTCTGAGGATGAAGATTCATATTCGGTGATGAACGTTGAAAGAGAAGGAGAGAGGAAGGGTCGGGGATGATGAAATGGACAAGGGAAAAGAAACATGGTGATGGTAAAGGGATGTTATTTCCAATTTTTTTCCTACCTTCCAAAAAAAAAAAATTCAGAGATTTTGTGTATGGTTCAAGGTTGTGAGAATCAAAATGGGGAAGAGGTAGAAGAAGGGGGGTCCGGTTTCTCTCACATGCCACTTTCTCATCATCCCTCATTGTCCTCAAATCGTGACCGTCGAAAGGGTCTAGAACATTTTTTAAAAAAATCGCATGCGGTAACAACACCGCATACCGCATGCTGTTTTTTTTTTAAAAAAAAATGTTCTGGATCCTTGGATTAAGATTTCGACGGTCAGGATGAGACTGTGAGGGATGAGCAGAAAGTGGCTTATGAGAGAATTCTCTTCCAGAAGAAGGGGCCATGGGAGGAGGGGGGAGTCATAGAGTGAGATCCTGAGTGGGAAGATAAAACAATCAAACTTGCCACATGGGAGTTTTGGTAAAATAAAACAATCTAACATCTGTCAACATAGGGGCAATATTGCTATGTTTTTAGACGGGTGACATTGAAACCAAAAACACTTTTAGGGCAATATTGCTTTTGGGCGTATACTTCCAAGGCAAATTTGCTACTTAATCCAAAGGGAAAATGACATAAAAAATTCTAAAATGTCTACTAAATTTAGCAAAAGGACAAATAAGTAATCTAGTAGAAATATGAGATTTTGAAATTTAGATGTTGACAATTTGAGTATATGATTTAGCAACTTGGATATAAAGACTGACAACTTAAGTTCCCTAAATTGTCACCGTGTATACCCAAATTGCTAATTTCTATTCTGAAGTTGTCATTGTCCATATTCAAGTTGTTAACATCCAAACTTCAAAATCTCATATTCTTATTAGATTGGCTATTTATCCTTTTGCTAATTTAGTAGAGGGTTAAGTAGCGAATCCGCCACGGAAGCTAAGTATATATAGGCCCAAGAGCAATGTTTCCCTGATTTTTTTTTTTTGGGTTTTATTGTTGCCCCGGAAGTTTCAAAACGTAGCAATGTTGCTATATTCTGTTAAAAAACTAACGTTGACCATCAAAAAATTGACTTTGACCGTTAACTTTTTAACTGAAATGGGCATCATTGCTACATTTGAAACTTCCGGGCAACACTGAGATCTAAAAAAACTTTCAGGCAACATTACTCCTAAGTAAAAACGTCCGAGAAAAATTTGCTACTTAACACTTTATTCGACATTTTGTAGTTTTTTAAATTCAAATGATATTTTTCTGTCATTTTTCCTTTTAAAGAGACAATTTGAAATGTTAAAATCACTACTGGAAAAATGCAGATTTGCGGCGGAATTTGCGAGGGACAGAATTTCCCTCGCAAATTTGGGTCATTTTGCGAGGGAAAAATTTTTCCTCGCAAAATGGGTATTTTTGCAAGGGAACAAGGATTCCTTCGCAAAATATATGATTTTTGCGAGGGAACTTTTATTTCCCTCGCAAAAATTAGTGACGTTTGCGAGGGAACCATTGTTCCCTCACAAAAATGAGTAATTTTGCGAGGGAACTTGAGTTCCCTCGCAAAAATCATATATTTTGCGAGGGAACTGATAATCCTCGCAAAATTACTCAATTTTGCGGGGGAACAATGGTTCCTCGCAAAATTAGTGACTTTGCGAGGAACCATTGTTCCTCGCAAAATTGAGTAATTTTGCGAGGAACATCCATCCCTCGCAAAAACCTAAAATAAACAAGAAATAATAAATATTTCCGGTCACCGCGCTCCCCTCTTCCTCTCAACGTGCCTTCCCTCCATCGCTCTTTACCTCGGATTTCATCTCCACCGAGCCTCCTCCCCACTCGCCCTTTCTTTTCCCCTGTTCACCTCCGTTGTCGGCCCCTCTTCTCCGATTCCCAAAGCCCCGATCCACCACCATCGTCGGCCTCCCTCTGCAGTTCACCGTCGCCCTTTTCCTCTGATCGCCTTACTTCCACCATCGGCTTCTCTGCTTCTCTGTTCCAGGCCTCAAGGTTCTTCGGTGCTTTGCTCTTTTTTTCCCCTCTCTTCCGTGATGTTCTCTCCGTCTCCCCTGTTCGAATTGGCCAAAACACTTGAAGATTCACCAGAATAGCACAAGTACCAATTTTTATTTATCGCGCTCTGCCCTTTCTCTTCGGAGATTCATTCTTTTGTCATTCTTTGAATTGCATGATATACTTTTTTATTGCTGAAAACGATATCGTTGATAATAATTTATTTGAGTTTCAATGTTTTTTTTGGGTTTGAATGAGAATTAAATAGAAAGCTACCCATTTCTGTGATACCAAATTGAGAGGGAAATTTTATGAGGAACCAAATAGAGAAAGCAATTCTATGATGGGTTGAATTGAGATAATTTCCATCCGTCAGATTCTTAAATGGGGTTTCAGTCATTTCCCCCATGTTCAAGTATATCTGATAATTGTTTTTAATATTGTTATTTGTTATGTTGTATTTGCCTATCTTTTGTTGTGTCTATATGCAATGTTGGTTTTTTCTGCCAAATTGTCAACTGAGTTGTTTTTTGTGACCTTTATGCAGAGTATCAAGGATGGGATCTCATTCTCAAGAAGCTAGCTCTATAGTTGCGTTCCGTAATTTTGAAGAGGAAATGAGACGTCCAGGGGTTTGGGAGATCGAGCAAGGTGCTGTCTCTACAGCAGAGAGTTCTCGAGACAATCTTGCTTCTCTGTATCGCCCTCCTTTTCATTTGATGTTCACTGGTACCTTTGATAAGGTAAACGGGTTTCCTTATTTCTAGTGTTAGGATACTGCAATTTAAAATTATTTTTACTTTAAATAATAATTCTTATGATATTAGGATGATGCTTAGAATCATTGTTGGTTATGGTTGTATGTACTGTTGCAAAAACTTATGATGTAGCCTGGTCTGTGGTAGCCTGGGATGTAGTTGCAATGTTCAAGTAGAGAACCTATTGAGAAATGACTTGCTTGCTAGTTTTAAGGTGAGGATCCCCAAAATCAATATCCTCTCTACAAATTGGGGTGAGGATGGAAATTAACCATGGATACTCGGTCGTGAGAATGACTCGATGAAAATGAAGAGAAATGGTTATTGGGCCATGACTCTTGGGCTTTTAGTGGGAAGCTTGTTTGTAAGAATGACATGTGTGTTTGTTGGTTAATAGACTGGAATCAAATGCTTTTTCCTCCTTAAATAGTTTTCCACTATTCGAGTCTATTATTATTATTTATGCTAATGTTTGTTTTTTATTGAGATGATTGATTGATCGTTCTGTGGCCCACATTCTCCTAAAAGTTACAATGATTGTGTTCAAAATGAAAAGGAATTTTAGAGTGATATATCTTTTGGATGCTCTATTGTATACTTGTTTCTTTAAATGTTAACTTAATAGTCAAAGGCTCAGAGCTATTCTAATTACCGTGGCTTCTAATTGCAGGCAAAAACTACTGCTTCCTCAGAGGACAAATGGCTTTTAGTGAATATACAATCTACCAAAGAATTCAGCTCACATATGGTATTAGATTATATTATTGGTATGCTTTCTCTAATGTATATATATATTTATAATGTATATAACAACAAACACAATGCATATTATCATTTGCTGACTTATATGTGGCTTTGTGAAGCTTAATCGAGATACTTGGGCAAATGAAGCTGTCTCTCAGACCATTAACACAAATTTTATATTCTGGCAGGTCAGTTTGTTGCTTTGTTTTGATCAGTTCTTTGATGTGTGATCTCCCTTTTTTTTGTGGTCAAACCAACTGGTCCAGCCTAGTTTTCACAATACTATGACTCATATATGTCACATTGAGTTTTTACCTGGAAAAAGAACATGACTTTGAGTAATAACACATCCAGGATAGGTTGGAGTTTAGACACATGTCTTGTGTTTTCTGGTTTATACTTATTGCAATGTTTGCCTGTTATACTTTTGTGAATGTAGGTTTATGATGATACAACTGAAGGTAGAAGAAAAGTATGCACTTATTACTGACTGGACTCGGGCCTCGTAGTGCTTGTAATTGATCCTTATACAATTGTTTGTGGGAATTTGTTTTTAAAAAGTATATCCTTATCCTTTATCTTTTAGATATTTATTTTCTATGAGCCTATGACTGAATTGGTGGATTTTAATACTAGGTCGGGGCAGATTCAGCGAATCCAAAACCTCTAGATGATGACGATAATGTGGAGCTAGAAAAGAGTAATGTCCTCCTGATGGGTCCAACTGGTTCAGGTATGACTTGCATAAGAATTTATCACTACTTTTATCTTAGTATGTATGAGATGAGAACATGATGCATCCTCATGTGAGATTACAACACATTGGCTATGCTAATTTTACATAATCTACATTAAATTGGGGGCTATTTTGCAGGAATTTATCAATTTCTAGGCGTCCCCAGAAAAAAGAACGTTAAATGTACAAAAAATAGGACGTCGTATCCCTTTTTGTAGTAGTGACATTATAATTTGTAATATTTTGTTTTTCTTGTTATGTAAACTCTTATGATTGTTATAATTTATTTTTATGATATATATATAAATCCTTTTATTTCTTAATTTTTAATATATTTTTTTGTAATTATTTTTTTTTCTGATTTTTTATATTTTTTTAAAAAATAAATTGAAATTTGCGAGGGAACTAAAATCCATAGATTTGCGAGGGAAATGTTTTCCCTCGCAAAATTCCAGGATTTGCGAGGGAAAAATTTTCCCTCGCAAATTCCAGGATTTGCGAGGGAAAATTCTTCCCTCGCAAAATCCATAATTTGCGAGGGAAAATGAAATTTTTCCGTCGCAAAATGATTTGCGAGGAACATTTTTGCGAGGGAACTTTTTCCGCCGCAAACCAATTTTGCGACGGAAAATAGCTTTTTTGCGAGGGAATTTTTCCGCCGCAAAAAACTGTTTTTTTAGTAGTGAATATTGGGAAGTAGTAAGGAAAAAAAAAGAGTTAGGGCGGTAGCCAAAAAATAAATAAATATGAAGTGTTCTTTTAAAAAAAATATATAAATAAAAGAACAAACTTTAGATAGGGAAAAATATAAGAAAAAAATCCATTGAACTTAAAAATCACAAATTAATCTTATTGCCTATAAAAGTATAGTTACGGTGTTAACTAAGCTACAAGAGTATATACCTATACAAGAGTATAGGTATTAGTAATTTAATTTCCTATTAAAATGAGTTATCAATTGCTATACTTCTGTAGTTAATACTTATATTCTTATAAGTAACAAAACTGATTTGAAATTTTAAAATTCAAGTGATATTTTCTTTTCTTTTTTCGATTTAGATACATAGTAAGAAAAAAGAGTTAGGAGCGGAAACCAATATATATATATATATATATATATATATATATATATATATATATATATATATATATATATATATATATATATATATATATATATATAAAAGAACAAAATTGAGATACATTTACTTGTATATTTCCGGTCCAATTCCCGGATCAAATTTTTTCATCATATGTAATTTTTATCATTAGTAATAGTTTAACATAATTTTAAAATTTTATCAGTGTGAAATTAAGAAAAGTCCACATGGCAAGATTTGATTGGGGAATTGGATCTAATGATCTAAGTTTCCACTTAAAAAAACAACAGAAAAGTTAACGAAAAAAATGCGAATTTTATTATGGATGTCTCTGAATCAAAACACAAACTCTTACATTATAACAAGCAAACAATAACCACAAGCACATTTATTCTAAACCCCCCATGAAAAAGGGCAGCAACAACATGCAACACAACAAAAGACGCTAATTAAAATCACACCAATACCACAAATATATTGAAAACCACCATGACAACTTCTTTAAAAGCTCGATATATCCCCGGCCGGCCTGACAGCCTCGCCTTGTCTCGTGTTTCTTACCGGAAAATCTGAACATCTCCGGCGCTGGTGTCGACAGCTTCCTCCTTGTATCCATGGCAGCAAGCATACCTGACTAACTCAATATCCATTGGACGACCACACATGCAATAAATTGGGGAGTAAATATCACTCACATGGTATTTCACGTCCAAGCGAAGACAATTTGCATGATGAGGAAGCTTCAAGAACACATTATCATAATGCTTCGCAAACGACACATCAAACCCAGGGTCGGTCTCTATGTTGTGTTTCCACTCATCAAACTCTTTAAGCGTCTGATAAGATGTGTCACCACGACAAAGAAGTTTAACGTTAGCTCCTTTGCTCAGAAGAACCCAGCCGGATTGTTCTTGACGGAGTCCGAGGAAAGCCTTGACTTCTTCGAACGAAGGGTCCTTGGTCGTCGGGTCCTTGGTCGTCTTCCTCCTCATGCTGTCGAATAAGTTCTCGACGTTAGCCCAGAAGCTGTTCACAATTCTCAGCTCATCTTTGTCCTTTCCATGGTGGTAGTAGTTTATGACCACGTCTGATCTTTTCGTTATCTCGTCCCTTTTCACCTTCTCCAATTGCTCCGGCATGCTCAGCAGCCACCGGTCGTTGCAGTATTCCGTGTCGGTGCGGCCATAGATGAAGATGTAAGCTTCGTCCTTGATCTGATCAATTCAAGGGTTTCTCTATGTTATATTGTGTGTGTGTGTGTAATGTATGCGTAAGAAATTACATGACACAAATGGTACTCACCACAAACATTAGTTCACCACCCATTTTTTCTTCTTCCAACATTGCCTTTTCTAAATATTCATAATTAAATTATTTTGTTACACCTTCTAAAGACATTTTTGGTTTTAAAAAAGACTTTAATTTGCACATAAAATTCCCTAAATGACCTTATAAATTAAAATATAATACTTTACAAAAATAGCCTTATATATAATATTCCTTCGTTTTTATAAAATACAAATAATTAAATTTTGTAGATAAGAATTAAGTTGATTGATTAAAAACATTAAATATCTAAAAATGCAACTTATTTTCCGAAAACACTCTTGTTTATATGTAGAGATCAATGAATGTGAGAGAGAATTAATGAGCAAATATTTAATAAATGCAGTAGGATCGGACTAATCAACAATTAATGAAAGAAAAAAATTTAAAATAATAAGAAAAACTTCAGATAGGCCGTGAATCTCTTATAATAAATAGAAACAAGTCATCCCTAAAATAAATACTAATTAAATAGGACTAGATGGAGTATATAATTTGAAATGCAGAAGACAGTAATAACTTGCCTGCTTATTTTGTTAATCATGCTCTTTTCTACTCTCACTCTCTATATATACATTATTGATAGATGTGTACTATAGAGTATAGACACACTAACACACAGATGTATTATCTGAGAAGATCTAAGTAACTAAGAAGGAATTAATTAGAGCATTTAAAGTCATGGGAAATTAATAATGATCTGTGTAAATACTTACCCAATGCTGAATATTAGGATTGAGTCTCTTCATTTCAGTCCAAAACCAGTTCCACTTCATGTTAAGATGCAAGTCATCATCTTTGCCCCAAGGGAAAGCAGGATCACCCCAAGCAAACAACATGTGAAGAGCATTCTCATTTGTTAGCCGACCTTGAGGATTAAACACTGGAACTATTGGCTTATTCTGGTACTTAAGCCTGTCCCTTATCAGCTTCTTGCATATTGGTGGAATAATCGTGTACTCCACCACGTACCACTCCATTTGTTTCTTTAACTCCTCAAACTGTTTCCTGTCTGTGATATTACTACTTTCTCCTGGGCTGTATTGTTCGTCCACTATTGGGGCCCACAGGATCTTGAAATCTTCTTTTCTGAACCCTTTGAATTCTTTTGGGTCTTTCTTTAGTCCTTCGTAGATTGATTTTAACAGACGTGTTTCGTCTGATATGCTGTATAGTCCAGACAGGAATAAAAGGACGTGCTTTTGCCAGAACACATCAATGCTCACCTGAGTTGTATGCAAAACGCAGGTTACAAAAAAAAAAAAAAAAATTAAAAAAAAAGTATATATATATATATATAACCTACTGATTAGCTAGTTACTCTAGTTTTTGAAAGTGTCGAGGGTAAAATGTGTAGTTTTGCCATGATTTTTTCCCCCAAATCACTATTAGGTTCTTACCAAAAATCTAATAAACAAAAAGTCTCAATTACAAGTCTCAATTACAAATGAGTCCAGCATGATCTGGGGCGAAATGTGTAATATTTTCATGATTTTAGCTCAAATATGCAAAAAAGAGAATCACTATAAGGTTCTTTACCTATGTTTGTTTGGATGAAAAGAAAATTAGGGGGGAAAGAAATACTAAGAGGGAAAATTCTCAAAAATTAATATTTTTTTTAGCATTTTGGGAAGGTTTTTTTTCTTTAGTATTCCCTCCTCTCCTATTTTCTCATCAATTTTCTTTTCATCCAAACATACCCTTAATGAAGTCATCGATCTAATCACCCAAAAATCCCAATAACAAGTGATGAAGCAATATAAACATTTTGTCATTTTTTATACATGAACTTACATTGCATAGTTGTTCGGTCACTTATTATGAAAGTTTTTGGTTATTAAATTCTTTCCTGAAGTCCTTATCATGATCGTCTCTATTCAAAATTAAATTACGCCTACTTCAATTCCTGTCATAGTCACTCTCAAGTCTTGCATTGTGGAACATTTTTATGCATGAAAAGCATCACCATGGAATTGGATTCTCTCTAGATTGACATGAAGTTAGTTGAAGAGCAGAGAGAGAAGGAGAGGGGCTTGTGTGTCCCACTTAACACGTGGGACCTACCAAAGCTTTTCTCTTTTTCTCTCTACATATAGATTCTTCTATATTTGGCATAAAATAACTTCTTGTCACTCGAGACAATGCCAATTGAGGTGTACTATGATTGATACTAAAATAATGTAAGTGGTGTCAGGGCTTTTAGTGCAAGCCGCCACTTTATATCCGCTTAAAATAATCAATTTTACACTTTACAAGATAATATTGTTCCCAAGCACATAATTACCTCATAAAGTGTAAAATTGATTTTTCATTGTTAATCTAAACATATGATATATAGACAAATAATCAGTTCAAGGGGTTGACTTGCATGTGGTAAATTTGGGAGTGCCTTCCCTGAGTAAAGCAATTAACAACTTATTTTATTTTAAAATCATCTATTCAATATTTTAAAATTTAAATAGTATTTTTTTAAAATTTTTCCTTTAATATGTGCATACAAACCATTGAGCCAGTGGAGCCATGATAAACATGTGGGTCCTTCAAATCTTTGGGGAAAAGCAAGCACTTCAAAACTTGGACAATTTCTGTGGGAGTTTGAAACGCCACCCTGTAGCGTCCAATATATTCATCTATGAGTGCTGCAGTATAATACAAACGGAAAAAAATATATATAAGCCTTAAAATACAGAAAAATTAGAAATTAATTAAGCTAATAATAGATCATCGATCATCAATATAGGGTTAAAGTTGAAATATATATAAACCTTTCTCATTGTCTATCTTTGCTAAATAATCCCTTAACTTGATGAGAACCGTTGAAATCTTGCTGCTAATATTGGATAATTCATATCCACTCGACCTGAAAAAAGAACAGTTTATAATTTGCAGTATAAAATACGATGATCATCATCATTAAAAACACTACAATAAAAGCAACAATTTGAAGATTTGTTTATGGCTCTAAAACTTGCTTTTTGATTGTTTGACCAGAAAAGTTGTTTCCCAAGCAGAATTAGTTAGGTATGTATAGGGTTAAAGTCCAATTTTACCCCAAAATCTTTAGCATAGGAGCTATGGGAATCTGAAAGTTTTTTGTTTGATCAATATCACCACGAAGGTATTAAAAAAATGAGCAAAATTGATCTCATTATGAAAAAATTAATGTTGCCTATTAACATTTTTAACGGGTAAATGTGACATTGCTTTTTTTTTTTTTAAACACTTCTGACATAATATTATTCCGTTCCTACAAAAACTTCTGGGCAAAATGTTGAACCTTAGCCCTGTATGTGAGTGTGTGTAAAGTTGATGAGAACTTACGAGTAACCCAGGAGGATATCAATATAACTTGTGCAAATAACAATGGTGAGGATGATCCAGTAAGCGAAGACAGGAAATTCCTGAATGGCTTTATCCAACGTTGGGAGGTCGCCCTGCACATCATAGCCTTGCTTTGACATTCTCTCCAACGTAACCAGACACTGGACGGAGAGGAACACGGTCTTGACGACGAGGTTGTAGTCGAAGATGTCCCTTCGGTTCCTCTCGAAGGCTTGAACATGGTTCAACACAGCCAGTGATTTTCCCAGGTTGTCTTCTTTTGGAACCTGAAAAAGGTGCCAGAAATTCCCATATTCTAAAGCAAATGCTGCTAAAGCTGTCACTGCTTTTGCACACCACGAATATGCGTCGAGGTCTTTCATAATCGCCATTGTTGTTTCATGTGCGTATGCGTGGTGCTCATCATGTCGTGTTTCCATCATCTGTCACCGTTTCATGATCGTAAGATATCAGAATGTCTTTCATTTTATCTAGAAGCTAAATTATCTCTAGAATAAAACGAAGATATATGGGACATTATAAAGAACATTAGAGGCCCTAAAGCCTGTCAGTTCTTATTCGAATATAATCTAATTGCTTTATTTCAGAGTAATTTGACGTCTTGATTATGAGAAGTGTCTTCACTTTTGCCCTTTTACTTTTCAATTTGCTTTAAGATGTGGGTGTTATAAGAGTGGAAGGAATAACTGTGTCTGATCCTAAATAAATGTAGGGACTAGATAGCTAGTTAATTTACAGATATTAAAAAAATTAGTTAAATTAGTTATTTATAATAAATATATGTTGGTTTTTCCTAAAATATCCCTTTAATCATTATCCCCATTAATGAAAAGCTCATTTATTATATGCAATTAATAGAGATGAAAAAATGTTATAAATTTGAGTGACAAATTGAATTAAGGTTTTTAAATTTAGAACATAAAAATAAAGCCCTCATCTAGCTACGTTCATTCAGGGAAAGAGAGTATGTAGAAACAAAATACACATACAAGGTAATTAAACCTAAGACAAGCAAATTTGAGTAATAACCTGACAAGCAATATGCTTGAGTAGATGTGTCGGTGGCTCAAAACTGGTCAGGTAAGCCTTGTCCTTCGTCTCACGTGCATCATACTGCATATAAACAATAAAGAAACATATCATATATATATATATATATCATTAATTACTCTAAATCCTAATACACACAGAGAGAAAGAGAGAAGAAGGAGGAAGAAGATGATGAAGGATATATATACACCTTAATGCTTGGATCGGCAAGACCAATGGAAGGACCCATGATGTCAGCGACAACGCTGAAAAGAGCCTCGACATTTAAGGTTTCACCAGGCTTGTTCACGACATAGCAATCATAAACTAAATCTAACACCTGGTTATCCAACTGGGTCAAAGGTCTCAGCAATGGCTTCTGCGAGTACTCCGACATGACGATGATCCTTCGCTAGCTGCTAGCAGGATACCGATCGATAATCTCTCCTTAAGGAACCAAATTAATGATGCCTTGTGGTGCTATTAGCCTGCCATGCTTTGTGATATTTATAGGCTTCATGAGATCAAAAGACTGAAAGAGAGTATGTAAGTCACTTTTGCAAAAGAGTTAATAATGAATACTGAATTTTGAATTGCCTTAGTCCTCTTTTTATAAGATCCCACTTGGAGTTGTTTGAATATTTAATGTATTATTTTCCTCTCCTACTTGCTTCCTTGTAAATTAAATAAAGGCGGCTTGGAAAAAATAGTTCATTTCTTACATATTTAGTATTTTTAACCAACTTTTACTGCTTTTTAAAATCGCGTAATTCAATTATTAAACTTTTATAAAAAGAATATGTAAGAGTACTTAGTATTACATATTGATAGCTTGTCAGATAGCCTTTCGTCCTTATTGTCTGTATTCTATGTGGAAAATGAAATCTTAATTGATCTTTGCTTATGAAGCTTAATATATAGTTAGTTATTGATGTTAATTATATAAGCTTGGAATTATAGCACAAGAGAACTGTTATTGATCTTTTTCTTGATTTTTACGTCCGCGGTTGTTCTTTAGAGGTTTCTAACTTTTGCTTTTCAGAAAGATGCCGTGTCTTATCTGCTTGTGTTCAAACGTAACCCTTCAAGGAAAGAATAAGTGATAATATATTATATATTCACTATATACTAAAGGGAAAGGTAAGCAGAATATTATCAGGTTAACTTTTTTATATTTAAAGGGTCATGTGCACCACTCGCGTGAGGTTACAAGGGACCAAATTTGTGATCTACCACTTAAGAGAAAAGGTTTCATGCTATGCTATTAGGCTATAAGGCCATTAGCAAATTATAAGATTAACTATCAAACATTGCAGACAATTCGTGATTCCTTTGTAATCCATTGTATGTGTGTGACTCTGTGTGTGTGTGTTTATGCATTGTTTAATAGCTACTTATTGATAAAAGTAAATTCTTACAGGTTTACAATTCGAGTTCATGATCCGATCGAATTTATGTTCTTATCATGAGTTTATTTAATCTCGTGAGTTTGACAAGTTTGTATGTATCTCTGTGTATTGTATAACATAATCGTACAAAAAAACATGTAACTTTCAACCAAATCTAATAATTAATACGAATCACTTAGAAGGCTACGATTTGGTCTTGTTCTAATGACTTAATTTGAATGATTTAATTGGAGAATCACGTTAAGGTATTAAATGATTGAATTCATGATAGTTAGGTCCTCAGCAAATTGTTCAAAAATGAGTTATAAATATTAATTTAGACAATTGCAAATCGAGAATCTTAATTGTAGATGAATCATCTAAGATACATGTTTGTGGATACTTGTCATTAATTATTCGTTCTTTTAGGATGTAAAATTTTATTCTTGCTTGTTTAATTAGTTTTAGTTAACACTAAAAAGTAATCTCTTGTCTAAAATAAATTAAATTAATCTCTTTGCATTGTTTAATAAGCAGAATAAATGCAAGGAAAAATGAAAACAACTTAATAAAAAAAATTAAATAAACATAAAAAATAGTAATAGAACAAATCAGACTTAAGTAATAGTAATAAAAATATCATAAATATTTTTTGTAGAAGAAATTTAAAATTTTGTCTGAGGTACATAACGAGATTTTCTTTTAGTCAGTTCTATATGTAACTTATATAATTTCCTTGGCATCACTAGAGAAATTTCACAGATAAAATAAATTTGCTTTCTTACACATGTTGAATTTTTTTTTTTTTTAATGGGTTTTCAAAATTTGGTGCTCAAAGAAATTAATTAGATACTTATGTTTTTCTTCATCATCAACATCACACATAATTGCACTTTAAACATATTATTAGATCAGAACATACATTCTAATTTTGTGAGAGATTTTAGGGTAAGCATTATATAATCGAAAGAGTTTGAAAGAAGCCACAACTAAAAGACAACAAGTTAAACCAAATTTAGATAGACTGAGTTCCATATAGATTCTTGTCACTTAAGGAAAGTGGTTGTGATTGAAACCTAGCTTTTATATATACTCTTTGCTGTCGGTAGAGCAAAGTCCTTATAATTGATGGAAAAAAAAGATACTCTTCCGGTTATTGATATAAGACATATTTGAGAAGTTGATTTTGGTCATAAATATAAGACATGAGTTTCATATTTATCAATATTTTTCTAATTAATCCTTATTGATGCTCCCTCAATAATAATCAAGAAGGAGAGGGAATGAGGGAGTTAAGAAAGATGATTAGGGTGTTTTAGAAAATGTATATAATATGAACTAACTTAACTTCCTTAATCTCATCAAATTAGGTAAATATGTTTTATATTAAGGAATAAAGAGAGTAACAAGCTAATGATAAGAAATTAAGAATTAAACAATAAACAAAAGAATTGTTCAAAAAAAAAAAAAACAATAAACAAAAGAACACCTTAACAATGGGTTATTATAGGTGATGTGATTTTCTTTTTGGCATCCTTTGGGTACGTAAAAAATTAGGATAAAATCCATTAACCTCCATTCATTTTTGCCCAACTTATAGAAAACCTCCTCTTATTATATTTTTTAAAACCTATAAAACTCTAATTTTAACATCGCTAAAAATATTCTGTTGAAGATTCTAAAATCTCAATTTAATTTTTGTTAATTAAATTTTGTATGAAAATATAAAAATAATTAACTTTCCCACATAATCTAATTTTCCAATAAGTTCCTACCATTTAAAAATTTCATAGGGTTAATTAAGTATGTCGATATTTAAATAATATTTTGAAAATATTTTATTAAAATAAATTAATATAATTTACAATAAAATAAACATAAATTATGTTGACCAATTTTTCTCATCATATGAAATTCCATGATTCAATAAATTTTTTAAGATACTAATCGTTTGAAATATTATTATACTCTTTTTGGTCTTTAATATAATACATATTTACCTAATTTGATGATATTAAGAAAATTAGGTAATATAACATGTATTTTTTAAAATGTCTTAGTCATCTTTCTTAATTCACTCATTCCATCTCCTCATTGATTTTGAGAAGGGGGCATCAATAGGGGCAAATTAGAAAAATATTAACAAATATGAAAAATATGTCTTATACTTAGGACTAAGATTCTCAAATATAACTTATATTAGCGACCAGAGGGAGTAACTAACTTATTTACTAATTGAATATAATATTTTAATTATAATTAGTTCATCTCCAATTTAGCTCCAATTAACTATGCTAATGAACCCCACATTGGTTCTAGCACATTCAAACATATAATTTGAGATATCAGTGTAATACCCGCATATTTATTTATCTGAAATATTATATTTTGATAAATAAATGAGTTATTTCTCATAAGTGAAATTATGATCGTAAGACTCGTGGAAATATAGTCTATTGTTCTAAGTAAATTTCTGTAGGAAATTAGAGAGTTTAAGGGCCAAAGTGCCAAAATGACGAAAATACCCCTGGAAAGGGTAATTAACTTAGAAAAATTATGAAAAATTCTAAAAGGCAGTAAAATGGCCAAGTGAATTAGGAGAATATATTATCTCTAATTATGATAATTTAATAAATTATGAACTTGGAGAAATTGTATAAGAATGTTCAAAAAGTAATAAAAAGACCATAATACCCTTGTAACTATAGAATAATGTAGGAGGCATGGAAATGCTAATGTTAATGCAAGAGACATGAAAACAAAGATGTCAGTGTAAAATTTATGAGGAAAGAAGACATTCTAATTAAGAAAATTATCAACAAGTGATAATTAAGTAATTAAGTAATATTGGGCTAATTACTTAAGCATAAGCAAGGAAAATTCATGAATAATTATATGAAACCCTAAAATTAGTGGTTATTGGCTTAAAATTAGTAAAAACATGTTTACTAATTAATTGGAAATTTTGGAGAAAAATATTTGAGTTTAGGTATTTTTAAGCCTAAATACAAGAATTGACCAATAGGGAAATTTTGTAAAGTTATATAAAATAATTATTAAATAATTATTTTATATATTCTTAATTAATTAATTAATTAATTAAAACGAAAATTTAAATAAAAAGGATCAGATTTGACCGAAATATTGGACCCAAGAAAATGAGAAATATATATATATATATATGGAAATGAAGAAAATAAATTCTAACTCAATATCTAGGAATGAGTTTGAATTTATCTTGACATATTTGGAATCAGTGAATTTTTCTGAAGAGATTGATGTTTCCAAAAACAAGTTTCGACACCGGACACGTTCGGACACGTTTTTCGAGAAAACTTCAACTGGACTTTTGGAGCCCTATATGGGATCAAAATTAAAGTTAACTTGGAAATTTCTAATGAGTGAGGAAATGGTTTCAAAGTTGTAAATCCATAAGTTTAAGATTTTTCCGAAATCACGCGAATCGGGTACCGATCAGGGAAATTCTCTTAGACCGGGTTTAAAGCAACCCAAATCACCACTTTTGGACCACTCCAAGGCAGCCACATCACCTCTGAATTTCGTCCAACAAGCTCCCATGGTCATGAATTAAACACCAATTTCATGTTGATTTTCCAAGGTTGTGAACAATTTGCAAAATTCCAACTTTGTCCCTTAGGTTTTCTATAAATAGGTGCCTTCTCCTTCATATTTTCTCACACCATTCTCTCCTCTTCCTTTAGCCTAAATCTAGAGGGAGAAACAAGAGAGAGAAGCTCTGGAGAAATTCTTCAGAAGTCTTCAACGGGTAAGTCTTTCGGTCTTTAGTCTTTAGTCTTTAGCTTTCTAGTTCGGTAGTTTAGTAGAATTGTTAGATGGTTTTAGCAAGTAGGGAGTGAGATTCCTACTATTGATTTTTCCCCGAAAGTTGAAATCTTCGTAGTTCTTTCAATAGTTAGAGTAGTAATGCTAGAATAGCCTTTAAATTTTCAAGTATGATTGGGTATCATATGGAAGGGCTATTTTAGTCTTTATTTTCGAAAATTGAAATGGCGTCGAAGTTCTGGCAAAATTTCGGGAAGAAAATTTGTCGAGTAACGAAGTCTTTGGCGAAATTCCGCCAATTAGGGGTAGAAGGGCAAAATGGTAATTTTTACCTAAAATGCCAGTTATAGTGTCAAATCACTAATGGAAGTGATATTATTCTTATAGGACGTCAGAAATCCTAGTTTATTGCCGTTACGCTGTCCAACGTGCCGCTGTCGGACGAACCGCTGGTTTCCGTCAGAAAGTACAAGTTTCCGCCAGAAACATTTACGTACATCAACGAAGGTACGTTCGCATACTGTAACACTAATCTGGTGCTGCTCATATACATATATGTGATAAGTACATTCACGGATAGAGATTCTGTTAGGGTCACCGAGATACATTCACGGTTAGAGACTCTGTTCAGGGTTACCGATTATACATACAGTTTCACGCGGGTTATAGACTTAATGATACCGTTAGAGTTTTCCTAGCGCTGAAGACACGACCGATCATCGTGGCACTGGTTTTTGTGTAGGCTATTATTGTGTAGGACTTTACGTACTGCTTTAATGCTTATGTTCTGTCTGTGTCACAATCATGCAATCATGCATCTGCTATATGCATAAGAGATATGTCTTTGTTATGTTTTGAATATCCGTCATCCGTATCTCGTTTTATTTGAGCATAAGGTTAATCGTTACCGAGATTCAATTCGATAAATTGAATCTCGCCTATAGCTTCAGGGTTAGGAGGACCACAGATCGGAGATCGAGGCAAGCTGCACGAGTAAGCTCATAGTTGGAGGGCATGTAGCACGAGTGAGCTCTGAGACGGAGTTGTCACTTTATCGTTTTACGTAATTACCTATGAGAACAATAGGATGCTGTATCAACACTGTATTACACTCTGGTTATCGTTTTAATGGGAATCAGTTACTCTTATGCTCCAAGGTTCGACTCTGATTTTAAAAAAAAATTTGGCTCTGGAATTGGGATGTTACAATCAGATTAAAGCAGTTGTCCTAGGGTATTTCACAGAAAAGAAATTCTTTTTCTAAAGAAAACGATTAAAATAATAAAAGCGAAACATGAAAGTTGGTTGTTAGAATGTAAAGTGGCATATCTGATTTGATGTCTCAGCATGGTCGTTCATCTTCATCGGGAAGCCAACAGAAAGAAAGAAAGAAAGGGAAAGCCCACTTATTAATTACTACCTTTTTTAAAACATTTGATTTCAACTTATGAAAAAAAAGTTAAATTACACACAATTTCTCTGAATATTGCTTCATGACCGAGTAGTCTCTTTAGCCTTTAAAACTTAATAGTTAATACACCTTTAGTTCTTAATATAATACATATTTGAGGAGTAAATCTTGACCGTAAATATAAGAATATTTTTCATATTTGTCAATCTTTTCTTAATTTACTTATATTGATGTTCTCTTATCAATAATTAAAAGAAGAGCAAATTTAAAAAAGATGATTAGGGATGTTTAAAAAATATATGTGTAATACCCTAAAAATCCGTATCATAATTTTGTAAATAAAACCTATTGGAAATAGGTGAATATGAGGTCTCAAATATTGAAGGGGATTTATCTTAATTTTCTAGGGCAACTTCTATTAAAATTGGAAGAGTTAAAGTGCTAAAAGGCCCTAAATGGATCTATGAGCCATAAAATACTGTGATAAATCCTGAGAGGCAATAAAATAATTATTAAAAATAGGAGAATATGTTGTCTCTAATTTAGATAATTTTTGGGATTATTTCCCTTGGAAAATAATGAGGCAAAAATCAAAAAGTATTTGGAGGACCGAAACAACGTAACCCCATGATTTTTAATATTTTACATGGGACATAAAATACCAATGTCAGTCCAATAGTTGTGAGATAATAATTAATTATAATTAAGAAAATTATCAACAATTAGTAGGTAATTAAATAAGTAATTATTGGCTAATTGTTTAAGAAATGAATAAGGTGAAATATATGAATACTTAAAGGTTCAATTAGCAAATGAGATAATTACTAATTAAGTAATTAAAGCATTTAAGTAAGTGATTAAAAAGGTTGAAAAGTCAACAAAAAGGGGTCATATTTTCGAAAATGAAGAAAGGAAATTGGAAGAGGAAAATTGCAAAGAAATATGTATGTATGTGAACACACAAGTGGTTTAAAGAATATTCTAAGGAAAAAGGAATATTATGTTGAAAAAGCAAATAGGATAAATGACCACCGATAGAAATTAAATCCTATCTAGAAAACCATGAACTAGGGTTCTAACAACTGGACATATTATGATTCAGTGTAATTTTGTCCAGAAGTTGACATTACCCGAAGCGATTTCCGTAACCGAAGACGTTTATCCGAAAATGTTCGGCCGGCAACGGAATACCCTGAATGGAATCAAAAATTTAGTTAACCAAGATATTTCCAAAGAGGAAGAATAGACCTTCAGGGCTATGTTGCCAGATTTCTAAGATTCCTCAAGATTACGCGATTAGAACACCGAATAGAGAACTTTATCGGTAGAAGCTCATAAAGAGCACATGGGTGACATCACTTGGGTGACTTCATCTTTGGAAAGATGACATAGGGAGGGACAAATTTGTGGATGAAAATGGAGGAGAAAACTTGTTTGCTAAGTTTTCAAAATGGATGGTTTAGAATTAAAGTAGAAAGATTACCATTTTGCCCTTGGAAAAGTCTATAAATAGGCTTAATCTTTTCTCATAATTCTCACACCAAAGAGCTCTTGCTTAGTTCGAAATTTGGAGGAGGAAGAGAAGAAGGAGGAGCCCGGAGAAATTTGTAGCGAAGCCCTGAGTAAGTTCTTCGGTCCTTAGCTTTTAAGTTCTAGTCTTTTGTTCGGTAGTTTTAGTAGAAATGTTAGTTAGATCTAGGAAGTAGGAAATGAAATTCCTATTCTTGTTTTTAAGTCTCATTGCATTGAAAGATGCCTGACGAGGTAAAAACATAGTAGGGATTGAGGTTCTGAAAGTTGGGAGTTAAAGTAGCGAAGCTCGGGCGAAATTCCGCCAATTAGTGGGGTCAGGGGTAAAATGGTCATTTATGACTAAAATGTCCGTCATAATGCTTGATCATTAATAAATGCGCTATTGTCCTTATAGGATATCCCTGATTACGTTCTGACCAACCGTCGTACCGAAATTCCATCAACGAAGGTACGTTCGCGTACTGTAACACTAACTCTGATGGTTATTGTATGTATATATGTGCTATGTGTATGATGTGCTTATATGAGGTAGTTGATAGCTCTGTGATATGTTTATGTACTGTTATTATATGTTTGCTGGGTATCGGGATGCGCTCGTTAGTGGCCTAGGTGCTGCCAGGATAAGCTTCAGGGGGGCCTAGGTGCTGCTAGGGTACGCTTCAGGGGGGCCTATGTGCTGCTGGGATACGTTGTGCCTATGTGCTGCTGGGATACGATTGGTTGTATGTTTCATTTGTTGTGCTTATATTCTGTTTACATTGTGAATGCTCGTGGTCCATATATTGTATGTAAACATGAGGTTAACCATTACCTGAGGTCCGGTGTGGACCTCATCTCTTAACATAGCGTCAGGATCAGGAGGACCGAGGATCGAGGAGAGAGGCAAGCTTAGAGGTCCGGCTGAAGACTATATTTTGTTGCCATGGCATGGGGATTGCCAGGGAGACACTTCTGTTGTTACTTTAAAAACTCTCGTTTACCGTACCGTCTCTGTAATTAGCCAGTGGGCATTTTGAATATATATATATCAGTTACACTCTTGCTCCGATGCTCTACTTTGATGAAAAAAAATTTATACAGCTTTTGAAAAACGGGATGTTACAATATGTCATATTAATAAGCTTAATTATTTTTTTTAATCTAATCAAAATATGTAAATATATCTTATATTGAGGACAAGATGGGTAATAAATTTATTCGAGCTTCAAGTTTAATTTGAATGGATAACCTCCAAACTATCAATTATACTACCTTAGATTTTAGTTTATTTTTGTGTATATATAACCCCCCCTAAAACTTTGATTGGTATGTAAGATAACCTCTTAAACATTAAGCTATATGCAATAAATTAAATGATATACAAAATTGAATGTATGGTTATTATTTTTTTTGGTAACCCTTTGGGTGACTTGGTGTCTCACACTTTTTTTGAATCCTATTATTGAGTATCCAAATAACCGACTATTCTGGATCAAGGCTTTGCGACTAGGATGCCTCTCTTTAGGAATCTTTTTGAATAAGGTGGGATTCGAACTCGGTTCACCCACTTTGAAATCAAGCTATTCCACCAATAGACCAGTAGACCAAGTATCCTTGAGTTGTATGGTTATTATATTCATAAATGTAAAAGTTTAGAAGGATCATTTTAATTAAAGTTTTAAAAGTGAGGAAGGTTATATGTAATAAATAGTTTAGAGTTCTAAGTGTTATGTATAATTTTGCTTTATAAAAATGAATGGCATCCTAGTAATATGTCTAATTTATATACTTGTACAAAATTCATATTTATACATTAAATTGTTCTAAAATTCGATAATTATATCCTTTAATTGATTAATTCGTATTTTAGGGTTCAATAAGGGAGAAATATCGGCATTCAGATCTAAAATGACAAAAACGTTTGCATATATATGCTATTCTAACACTCTGATAGTTTAAGCATAACTCTCTCATGAAATATGTGTTAGCAAAAATAAAACAAACTACTATGTAACTTCCATTTTAAATGGAGAGAAGATGATATTTTCAAATTCTAAATGAAAAAGGATTAGACTTTGATTATTTTGAAGCTATCATGAAGTGGATAACTGTAATACCCTAAAATTCATATTCATTATAAAATTTATATTTTGGCAATTAATAACTATTTAAAATAGGAAAACATATTGTCTCTAATTTTAGTAATTTATTTGTTTATTTTCCTTAGAATTTAAAGAGGCAAAAATCCAATTTTATTTAGGGGAACATAAGTTGCTGTAATACCCTAAAAATCTCACTTATGATAAATATCATAAATTAGTAAATGATACCTATTGGAAATAGGTGAATAGGTGGTCTCAAATTTTATAGTGTATTTATCTTATTTTTCTAGGGTAATTTCTCTTGAAATTAGAAGAAATAAAGTGCCAAAAATCCCTAAACACACTTATGGGTCATAAAATACCCTGAGAATGTTATAATAAATCTTAAGAGGCAATTAAATATTTGTTAAAAATAGAAAAGTATGTTGTCTCTAATTTAGGTAATTTATGGGATTATTTTCCTTGGAAAATAATGAGGCAAAATTTAATATTATTTTGGGGACCATAAGTTTCCCCATGATTTTTAAAATAATACATGATGTATAAATTACCAATGTCAGTAAAATAGTTGTGAGGAAATAATAAATCCAAATTAAGAAAATTGTCAACAATTAATAAGTGATTAAATAAGTAATTAATTGGTAATTGTTTAAGCATGAATAAAGGTAATATCCAAAGTTAATTATATAAAACCCCTAATTTGAGATTAATGACCAATGGATGGTCAAGATTAGCATAAGGATAATTGCTAATTAATTAGACATGATTAAGAAAATGTATAAGATTAAATACATGAAATCCCTAAAGCCTAAATTGATCAACAAAGGATCACTAAGCTTAAGATTAAGGCTCTAAACAAACTTGCTAAATCAACTTTGACAAGTCAAACAAGAATCAAAGGCTTGGATTGAAAGGAATAAAGTTAATCCTAAGGCCATAATTAAGGATCCTTGTGAAGAAGGATTAACCAATGAGATAATTACCTATTAGATATAATTAAAGCATAATATAAATCAAAAGCAAAATGAAAAATAATGCAAGGGGAGGGGGCAGCCGAAATCTTTGAATAAAGGAGAGAGAAAATGTGTATATTGAATGTGTGTGTGAATGCACAATGCAAGTGGGCAAGTGGATTAAAAAGTTGAGATATTTGTTGAAAAGCAAATAGGATAAATGAGAACCGATAGAAATTAAATCATATCTTGAAATATGTGAACTAAGTAGTTAACATCAGGACATATTATAAACAAGTGAATTTTTATCCCGGAGTTGGTTATCTCCGAAGTCATTTTCGTAACCGACGGGATTTTATCGTATACTGACTAAAAGGCTAGTAAAGACCCCTAATTGGACTGTAAATCTTGTTAATCCAAATACTTCTCAAGAGGATACATAAACTTCAAAGTTTACCTCTAAAAGTATTTAAAAGTTATAAGTATTTTCGATTAGAACACTGAGCAGGGGAATTAATTGGTAAAATTCATAAGAGCACATGGGTGACATCATATGGATGATGTCATTTTTGAAAGGATGATGGAAGGGGGAGGTCGGCCAACCAGGTGGACCTGGGTGGAGATGAAAACTCACAAAAACCCTAGATCTAATGGTTAGAAATGAAGGAGATAAAGTTTGAAGAAATTGCCAAAATGCCACAATCCTCTCCTATAAATAGGCCTTTCATTCCTCACCAATTCAAAGAAGCATTTCGAAATTAGAGAGAGGTTAGAGAGAAGGAGGAGCTCTGGAGAAGGAGTAGCGAAGCTCTGGGAAAATTCTTCGGTCTCTAGTTTTAAGTTCTAGTATTTCATTCGGTAGTTTTAGTATAGATGTTAGTTTGATCTTTAATCTTCCAAGTATAATTTTGATATCATGTTTTAGGGTTAAATATGGTATTTATTTCGAAAATATGATGGAGATAGAGATATGGCAAAATTTTGGAAGATTAGAGTCAAAGTAGCGAAGCTCTGGCGAAATTTCGTCGGTTAGCAAAGTCAGGGGTAGAATGGTCATTTATGACTAAAATATCTGTTAGGATATTTTTTGATTAATAAATGCGATATTATCCTTATAGGATATCTGTGATCACTTACCGACCGTCAGACGTATCGTATTCGTCAACCTAACACTAACTCTGATGTTTATCGTATTCGTATATGTGTTATGTGTATTATATATGGTAGCTGATAGCTCTGTTGTATGTCTATGTACTGTTGATTGGGATACGCTTGTGGGGGGCCTATGTGCTGTCAGGATATGCTTGTAGGGGGCCTATGTGCTGTCGAGATACGCTTGCTGTCGGGATACGCTTGTAGGGGCCCTATGTGCTGTCGGGATACGCTTGTTTGTTTGATACTTGTGTTGTGTGCTCATATGTTGTTAATGTTGTGAATATCTGTAATCCATATACTGTGTATATAAACATGAGGTTAACCGTTACCTGAGGTCCGGTGCACGTTGGGCCTCAGCTCTTAACATAGCTTCAGGGTCAGGAGGACCGAGGATAAAGGCAAGCAGCACGCATAAAGACCCGGCTGAAGATTTCCTTTTGTTATGTATTTACGTTTATGTTAGACACTCAGATTAATGTACCGTTACTACGAATAGCCAGACATACGACAGTTGGCATTTTGAATATATGTATCAGTTACTCTCTTGCTCCGATGCTCTACTCTGATGAAAAAATTTTATTCCGCTTTTGAAAATGGGATGTTACAGTTGCCCTATGATTTTTAAAATAATGCATGGTGCATAAATGACCAAAGTAAACTCAAAAGTTGTGAGAAAATAATTAATCTAATTAAAGAAAATTGTCAACAATTAGTAGATAATTAAATCTCCATTTATTAAATTAATGGGAGATTTTCTTCTAAATAATGTTAGATAAGTTGAAATACAAAATTAAAATAATAAAAGGGGAGGGGGACTATTTTTGTAGCTTGAAAGAGGGTGCAAGAATTTTCTACCAAGCACATACAACTTAGATATTTTGGTGTATGTGTGTGTGTAAGATAGAGTGTTGAGTGTAGTGGAGGAAAGAGAAAAGGGAGTTGTGTGTGTGTGTGTGTGTAGTGTGAGATGTGGGTGAATGAGGGCCAAGTATTTGAAGGAGATATTTTGAGTTCAAAAAGCTATTAGGATTAATTCAAGACATAAGTAAATGAGAACCTATAGAAAATAAATTGTGTACTGAAATATGTTAACTATAGATCAAATATAAGGACTTATTATAAACAAGTGTATTTTTAGCGCGAAGTAAGTTATCTCCGAAGTCATTTCCGTAACTTTTGGAATTTATCCTAAAATGACTAAAAGGCTAGTAAAAACCCCAAATTGAACCATAATTCTTATTATTTCAAGTGCTTCTCAAGAGACTACATAAACTTCAAACTTTATCTCTAAAAATATTTGTGCAATTAGAATATCAAGTAGGGAAATTACTTGGTAGAAGTTTTGGCCAACAAAGCAAAAAGCAAAAGGAATGGTGGTTAAAGTGGCCGACAAGGCTTGTTTGAATAGTGAAGAGATGAGAGAGAGGAGAGAGGGACGTTTTTTTATTGGAGGGTGAGGATGAGAGATGAAGGAAACCCTAGATCTAATGGTCAAGATTTGAGTAGAGAAAGTTCAAGGTAATTACCAAAGTTGCCACACCAATTCTCTATAAATAGGCCTCTCCTTTCATTTGAAAATTCACACCAAAACTCATTCTAAAGAGTTAGAGAGAAGTTAGAGAGAAGTGGGAGCAAGAGGGAAGAGGAAGTTCTGCAAGAGGTAAGTTAGCTTCTAAGTTCTAGTCTTTAGTTTTGTAGTTCTTAGAGTTCTAGGTTAATTTCATAGCTTAGATGTTGTTTTGATCTTTAATCTTCCAATATATATTTGTGATCATGTTTTTATGGTTAAATATGGTTGGATTTCGAAAATATGGATGAAGAAAGTTATATAGCAAAATTTTGGAACATTAGAGTCAAAATAGCGAAGCTCTGGCGAAATTTTGTCGGTTAGCAAAGTCAGGGGTAAAATAGTCATTTATGACTAATATATCTATTAGGATATTGTTTATGAGTTAATAGATACGGTATTACCCTTTAGGATATCCGGGAAGTCCGGAGTCGGGTTCAGAAGGCCGGACATTTGGCCATTACACGGTGAAAGGTACGTCCACGTACTGTAACACTAACTCGCATGCTTATTGTATGCATATATGTGATAGATGATAACTTTACATCTGATTGTATTGTTATTAATTGATCATACATCTGATTGTATTGATCACCATACATATCTGATTATGTATTTCCTACATCTGACTAATTAACTTTACATCTGATTGTATTGTTATTAATTGATCATACATCTGATTGTATTGATCACCATACATATCTGATTATGTATTTCCTACATCTGACTAATTAACTTTACATCTGATTGTATTGTTATTAATTGATCATACATCTTATTGTATTGATCACCATACATATCTGATTATGTATTTCCTACATCTGTTATGGGCTTTTGTAGAGGTTATGCTGAAATGACATGAATATTTGTTATATATACTGTTTATATAAGCATGAGGTTAACCGTTACCTGAGGTCCGATGAGCATTGGACCTCAGTCTTAACTAATAGTACAGGAAAGGATCAAGGAACAGAGAAGGCACCGGTAGACGGAGCCTTAAAGAGGAACCAAGGGGCAAAGTCGTAATAATGCACCGAGGGTAGAGACAAGAGCCAAAAGAAGATTATCAGAGCCTATTGTCAGGCATGGATCTAATAAGGTTACTACGAACAGTTTGGTGCCGAAGGCAGGGCTAGTTTATGTGGGTCAGCCAATAAGTCACCGTGAACTCGGTGAGGCCCCCATGATAAACACCTACCTGGCCATTCTGTTTGGTTAACTGAGTTAGGTTCATTGCCCCAAGCCTAGTTAAGGCTTGGTCTAGGTTGTATAGTTACTTTTTGAGAAATGTAATTATACGAAGCTCTGTATATTGTATCACATGAATATTCCTTCCGGATTTTCAGTTTAACCAGCATACGCCAGGCATCATCATATGTCGCGGTATTTTATTTCAGTTACTCATTGTCCAATTGTTAGTACATGATCTCCATTTCCGCAGTACTCTGATGTAGCACCTCAAACTCTGTTGAATTTTCTAAAACCAAGTGTCATCCGACACCTTTTGACATATGGAATTTGGGATGTTACAATAACAGAATATTATAAATAGAATTCAAAGAGGTCATCCAATAATCACTTATCTAAATATGTTGAAAAAGCCATTATAATATTTAGAATCCGTAGAACCATCCTAAAAGTAGAGAGCAAATTTACTAAAGAGTCTAAAAACTGATTGTTTTTCCTTTTTCTGTACTATTTAATTTCTTGTGACTTTTATTCTTAAGACATTACTAGAAAAAAAGGTTTATAAGACTATCACTTTTATACCTCTATAGGCGGAGATGCAGGGATGGAATTAGGGGGTTAGGGGTGGCCCTCGCCTCCTAAAATTACAAAAAAAACCCAAGTTTTTAGGAAATCACATTTCAGCCTCATAAAAATTTTAGTATTTTCACTTTAGTCCCCCTAATAGTTTCATAGAGAGATTACAGTGAAAATATTAAAAATTTTATGAGGTTAAAATGTGATTTCTTGAAACTTTGGGTTCGTTTCTATAATTTTTGCCCCTCCTAATTACAATTGTTGGGTCCATCCCTCCGGAGATGGTCTAAAAAATGTGACCGGTGGCATTTTTATAAATACATGGAAAACTTTAGACTGGCTTCGCTAACAACCGGTCTAAAATATACTTTCTAAACCTATTCCTTTTATAACCGGTATGAAATGTAATAAAACTAAATTCAAAATAGTGCTTAAAATGTATTTTTAGACTGGTCACAAAAGATGAGCTCTAAAAGATTTATTTTAGATCTGATGTTTTTCACACCAGCTCTAAAAACTTAATATATTTTATTTTTTATAAAAAATAATTTGCTATAAACGCTAAAATCCTTATAATCTTCTCTCTTGCAGCCTCTCAACTCTTGCTCTTAGTGGGACGCCATTGACTTGGTCTCCTCTTAGCTCCTTGTCTCCCTCGCCGATACTGGGATTGAAGACTCATTGTGGAACCATCGCCAATTTCACTCTCATAGAATCTCTTTGAGAAATTCTGATAGAGCAATCCTGGCGATTCTTATGCTTTTATTTCCCACGGACTTCAATGAAGATAAGGAAACTTTATGTTTCTTTTTCCTTACTATTTTTCTTTTAGTGTTTGGTTAAATCTAGCTCTACTTTTTTTCCTTGTGTTGTATTCTAGGTCATATTTTACAACCATATGAGAGGGAAAAAAAGAGAGAAAGCGAAAAATGCAACTTCACAAGGCATTATCGGTAAATTGGGTTTGCACACTCGCTAACCATTGGATTGGTCTGAAAGTGAGTTAGATGGTTTGACACATGTGGTTCATCATTTTCAATGGTAGGATCGTTGTTTGGAGGTCGGTGTGAGAGAAATCATATTCATGATGAGGGACATTTTTTCTGGTAATTTCAGCTTCTTTGTTCTCTATTTAAGCTTGTAGCTTTGGTTAATGGAGCCCAAATATTCCAAACATGCTTGGGAAAATGTAAATTGATGTCACTACAAAAAAATGCCGGATTATCAACAGAATTCCGTCGGTAATTAGATTTTCGACGGAAAACGTCCGTTGCAAAAAAAAAGGGAAAATTACGCGCAGGTCCCAAGGAACAAAAACAATTACAAAAAAGTCCATTGAAATCACAAAATTACACAGAAGTCCCAAGGGACTTTTTTGATATTATTTGTATTAACAATAGGAAATGCCATATTTACAACAGAAAATGTCTATATTTACAACAACATTTAAGCACCTGACCATTTACAACGGAAAAAGCCATATTTATAATAGGAAATGCTCATATTTACAACAACATTTAAACACCTGGATTTTGAACGTAGAGAGGTCATTTACACAAAAAAAAAAAAGACTATATTTACAACAGGAAGTGCTGTATTTACAACAAAATTTAAAGTCTTGACATTTACAACAGAAAAAACCATATTGACAACAGGAAATGCTTATATTTACAGCAACATTTAAACACCTGGATTTTGAACGTAGAGAGGTCATTTACAACAGAAAAAGACTATATTTACAACAGGAAGTGCTGTATTTACAACAAAATTTGAAATTTTGACATTTACAACAGAAAAAATCATATTTACAACAGGAAATGCATATATTTAAAACAACATTTAAAAACCTGGATTTTATTTCCATAAAAATAATATCAAAAAAGTCCATTGGGACTTCTGTGTAATTTGGTGATTTTAAGGGACTTTGTTGTAATTATTTTTTTCCTTGGGACCTGCACATAATTTTCCCTAAAAAAATCCGTGGGAGAAGACATTACTGACGGAATTACCTATAGAATTCCGTGGTTAATTTCTGAAGGAACTTTTTCTATTGGTAATTCTGTCTTTAATCCAAAGTTTTTTTGTTTTGTTTTTTGTTTTGTTTTTTGTAGTGTGTTCTCATACAATTGGCATCACAACCTTCAACAAGATTCTTGACCATGATTTGTTCTCTCGCTGCAAGGTTCGGCTCTCCTCTTTAATTTATCTTTCTTTCCCCATTTGAAGATTCATGCAGTCAAATCTTTCTCGACTATAGTGTGCTATATTGAAGATTCATGCAGTTAATCGTTTCCATTTGTAGGGATCCTTCAGATGTAGAACCTAAGCAAAAACAACTTGAGGAGGTATCTTTTATTTTTTTAACAAGAATTTCCTCTTTTTAAAATTCTTTATGAAGATTACAATTATTTTTTCCTCCAAATTCTTAGAATGCTGGTGTTGTTGTCTAATTGCCTTTGCATTGAAATATAGTACACCCCTAAATGTTAGCTTGCAGATTTTTAGTTACAAATAATGATCAATTTCTTCTAACTTATTAAGATATTTATTTTTCTTTAATTTATAGGTTGTTGAAATTATTTGCATGGAGCTTTTCAAAGGAATTGTGTGCGGAAGTCTTGAGATTTGTTGGTCCTTCTGCAGTTATGACGTGGTAAGTTATGTGTGTGTGTTCTATCTTCATATTGATTTATATTTTTAGCTAAGAATGGTGGTCATTTGTGTTTTTGATTTTTCTGTATAGGCTATAATTCATTGCTTAAAACTTTAGGTCTATCTGTATGGTATGTATTAGAGCATGAGACTAAATTGTTTGCAAATTTCTTTTGCAACAAGCTTTCCATAAAAAATGCCACTTCAAAATGATCAATACAATGACTATTCTAACGTAACTTTGTAATCCTCCTTTTGTAGTCTTAAAATCCTCACTGCAATCTATACCATCCCATATAAAATTAGGGTTGCAACAAACTCATCATTAAGTCTTTATATTATATATATAAACTAATATTATGCATCTTATACTCTTATATAAACAACAATCATTACTCATAAGTCTAACCTTCATTTGTGCTTAAGTTATTCTCTAATTAGTTTGTTAATAATTTCTTGTTTTGTCAGTGTTTTTTTTTATTAATAGAAACTATATGGGAGCTGTAACTGTGTGTTGGTAATGCAATATCTTAGCATGTATTGCTTTCATTGGTAAGCTCTCCTCTTATGAGGTTAATTTAATCTAGTGTATTAATTGTAATATTGATATGCCTCAAATTATGCCTTTTTCAAGGTTGGAAGATGAAAATATATTTTCTTGTTCTTTGTGTTGGAAGTTATGCAGGCCAATCATTGTACTTTAAACATCATTGTTATTTAAAGTATTTCTCCAATTTGTTATCATATCATTTGCATGTTCATTATGATGATTATATCCTTGGATGTATCATAAATATTGTCCTAAATTTCCCTGGTCAGTCATCTATGCGGGAGCGAAGATGAAATAAGACTAGTATGACATTGATGAGGTATGGAGATACGAATCAAAGCTTCAGGAACTTGTAAGAGTACAAGGTGCTGGGTCGACCCACTATGAGAAAGCTGCATGGATTAAGTCATAAGCTTATCTCATGTATAACCACGTCACAATTAGAGACGATAAATCGGGCCAAGCCCATCGGGCCGACCCGTTTAGGCCCTGGTCCGTCAAGGGCCGGACTTGAAAAATGGACGAGATATTTGAAATTGGCCCTGGAGGGCCTCGGGCCAGCCCTGCAAGCCATTTTCACTGTAGCTTTTTCTTTTTTTCCCTTTTTAATTTATTAATTTATATATATTTTGTATTTGTTATAGAGTTATTTATCCATTTAACTACAAATATATAATAACTATATTCTAATTTTATGATTTGGTTTATTATTTGATGCAACTAAAATTACTCTTATGTTTAACAAATTAAATTATTTGTTACAATAATAGTCATCGTACTAATGTCGCTTAGTGATATGTTTCTTATGTTTTATGTGAGTTATTTGTGAACATAGTTTGCTTTTGATTATGAATTAGTGATTGTGTGTTATTTGTTGGATGATTCGTGGTGTAATTTACTAATTATATTTCTTTAAAAAAACAGAGGAAAATTAATTAAAATTTGGAATAGTAATTTCCAGGCCCTGGAGGGCTGGCCTTGGCCTTGGTGCTCTCGGGCCGGGCTTTGACAAACATATATTTTTCTTACCTCAGGCCTTGGAGGGCCAGCCCTGTTAGGCCCTGGCCCTTCACGGGCCGGCCCTGACTCCCAGCTCTAGTCACAATGCCATTTGACCTGAGATCATCATGGATTCCTACATGAGAGTCGATAATATTTGACCTAGTCAAAAGTCACATTTGACCGGGTGATGATAAAGGCTTCGATCAGGATTAGTGGTTTTCATGCAGAGGAATGTGAATGGTCAAGATGAGATTTGTCCCTCACATTTATGGAGAGATGTTATTGGGCCCCTCGATGAGTGAGTTTGAGAAATGTATGGCCATACTACGATGGAAAGGAGTTTTCATTTCAATTGTTAGACTACTCAAGAATCGAGAAAGTAATGGTCAAGAACAGGAGGATGACACTATCCATGCTTCATCCTTGACCAAATTATCGCAATACAAAAAGGGACGTGGCATGGTTGTATGATAGGTTGCATTGTATCATTGATCCTTATATGAATTGGGTAGTCGTAATGTTTAGCTAGAGGCCGCTTGCGACTTGTGGGCTGGTACAGTGTTGGCCCGCTGCCAATTTCTTGTGGGCCTACAGGGTCGCACACAAGAATAGCCTAACATGAGCTTTAATATCCAGATTCATTGAATTTAAGATATGTCTAATATTTAATGAATACAACGTTTAATCTAGAGAGAATGGATCTATATATATGTATGTATGTATGTATGTATGTATGTATGTATGTATGTATGTATGTATGTATGTATGTATGTATGTATGTATGTATGTATGTATGTATGTATGTATGTATGTATGTATGTATGTATGTATCTTGTATCTCAGATTTAATTAAATACTACCTCCGGTCCTAATTATAGTAGTAAATTTTGGAGTTGGTTTTGGTCCTAATTATAAGAGCAAGTTTTAACTTTTGTCAATTTTTTCCTATAATACCCCTATTTATACTTATTATTAGGAGCATTTATATATGTGTGTGTACATATATGTATATCTGTGTGTCAATTTTAACGAAATTTTTAAATGCATTAAAAAATAAAAGAATATAAACAAGAAAAAGAAATATTTATGAAATCAAGTGAATATTGATGATGTAAAAAGAAAGACAATTATTTTAAAACCTGTCATTTAAAAAAGTAAGGCTAAGTGCGGTTAGAAATGCAGCTATATAAATTACAATGAAGGGTGGGCACTCAATAAGTTCAAGTACATATATTTTAATAACAAAAGTATATTACAATAAAAATAATTACAATATCATCCTTCTAGGCTTTATTTTTTGGAATTCCATCATAATTTCATTATTATCAATGCTATCAAATACATCTTTTTCAATATAAGGAACTAAACAATTATTCAACCATTCATCTTATATCCGATTACAAAGTGCAATCTTAATGTATTAAGAGTAGGCACCAAACAATCATGCAATCATTCAAACAAATATATTTTTTTTTTTTTACAAAGTATCACAAATTTAAGGGGGGGCACTTGCCCCCCTTATCATCTACCTAGGTCCGCCATTGTGTGTGTGTCTATATATATATAAACATATATGTGTGTGTGTGTGTCTATGTATGTATGTATGTATGTACACACATATATGTTTATATAGCAAGACCATTATTTCAATTAGAAAGCGTGTGGAAAATAAATTAGATTTATATGTAGATGCATGGCTATATAAAAAGCAACTAATATACATATATACTAAACTAATATGTCATGGATGTCTAACGTAAGGTAAATTAGAAATACTTATAATTAAGGCAACTTGTGTCATTTTAAATTTATATAAGGACATTTTAGGAAAATGAGTAAAATTAACTAATTTAACTCCTCTCCTTAATTCTCCCAAAATCGGTTAAATTGCTCCTATAATTAGGACCGGAGGGAGTAGATAGATATCATATCTTAGATTTAATTTATGAAGCTAAATTAAATTAGCTGGCTTTTAATTCGGATTAAATAAATAGATTAGATTAGATCTGTTGGACAGATTTAATTAATATTATTTTAATCTAATTCAAATTTCAATATTGATTAAGATTAATTTTGAATATTTAATACGGCCCATTAGGGTTTAAAAAACCCTATAAGATAATGAGCAAATCGTATTAGATTGGCCGCAAGAGAGAAACCACTACTATAAAAAAAAATGAAAAAACGACCTAAATCAGACCCAATTAACGTCCTTATTCAGAGGGACGTCTCGGGCAGGGTAGTTATTTTTCTATGGTTAATTCAAGACGCCTCATATGAGGCGTCCTTATCTTTCTTCAGGACGCCTCGCTTCCTCAGGATCGTCATTAGGCGTAATGAACTTTTTTTGTGTCCTGAAATAAATTTCAGGACACCTTATTTATTTATTTATTTTTAAATTTCATATGAGGCGTCCTTAATTTATTTAAGGACTCCTTAAATGACTTTTTGACATCCTGAATTTTATTTCAGGACGCCTTATTAAAGTTTTTTTTTAAATGACTACAATATATGAACACAATCCAAAATTGCCTGCAAAACAAGAAAACAATATTTAAAAGCCAAGCCACAATGCTTGATAATTCCTAACAAATCAGGCTGATTAGCCACAGTGCACTATACGTACATTTAAAATACATGAGCATCAACAATTATGTCAAAATGAAATACATACATGAGCATGAAAAACTAAAATTCAATTGAACTAATGCACTACCAACAACAACAATGTCAAATTCACATACATTTGATCTAGTGCACTACCAACAACAACAATATAATGTCAAATTCACATATATACCTATATGTATTGCAGAAGATGTCTAGCCATAACGTCTCGAATCGTATCGACTTCTTCATCCGAGAACTGAGCAACACTATCAAAAAACTGTAAATTGGAAAACAAGTCATCATAAGATAAACCAATGAAGTACTTCACTATAATTAAAAACTCATCAAGTGTGCAATCACATTCTAATCATAATTTGAGAATCATGGAGCGATCACGTACATGTTGAAAACCTGTAAGCCGTCCGGTGGAAACGATGGCGTGCATGTGGTGGATAACGTTGTATCCGCACTTGGTGTTCCCTGGTTGTCGAGGGCACTATAAATCAAAAGCAATTTGTTAAAACGAATAAAGGCATATCGAAAGTTACTGTGTCAATGAAAGAACTTGAATTGAAACTACTTACCATCAGATAATACAACTTCGGTCCACCCTGCTCTTTTGCTCCAGTAAGCTGTCTATACGTTTTCAGACCACTATCATTAAAATGGAAATTAACAGACATGAAAAAAATTCATTTAAAAGAAGAATCGATGATTTAGACAAAAATTTACTTACTCGGCAAACATGGTTTTGATTTCTTCGTCTGGCTTGCCACCTAAGGAATCCAACCAATAAAATGCGTTCTTGGCGGGACAGGCAACAACCAGGGTCCAATGACCACTACAAAATATACATATTAATATTAAATTAAGACAAGAAAGCAATTTATTCTAAAAAATGTAATATAGACAAAACTAAAATACGTACCCTTCAATTATTGGCGCTAGATAACAAGCCTTTTCTCCGTCGCCCGTTGTTAAACCGACATAAAGCGACCTTCTGGCTAACTTATTCCTCTCACTCGTGGTGTTTGCAGGACATAAGAAGCCATACGAATCCGTTCGGTTCTTCTGGACGCATATGTTGTGGCAGACGCTATGATCAAAATAAAATGATAACTATTGTTAAATATAAAAAAAAAATGAAGCAATAATTAATAAGCGGAAAAAAAACTTACAGAATTGCAACTTGAAGAAACTCTATATCCAAACACTCCAGATTCATAAACTCCCCCAAATATTTTTTGTCAATGGTAATGGGATATGTCTTCTCTGCACCGAGAATGCCCGCACGCATGTTCAAGGATATGAAGGGGATGTCCCTGTACAGCTCTCACAGTTGTGCTAAGTACAAAAATCTGGGGGAAGCTTCTTCATCCTATGAAAACATACAAAACATATTATGTGAGTGTGTTAGCAATGAAAATCAATAAAGAATCATCACTCAGTAATGTGTGTCCTACCATTGGAGGTGTCGTCACCATCTCAATAAGATGAGATGGCCAAAGGATGAACGATCCTTTGGCGGCCTCTCCTAAATCAGGAACCTCCTCATCTTCAATCGGTATGGCTGTCCTTTCTTCCCCCTCTCGCACACTTGTCACAGTCACCCGACGTTGGTCTTGTGGAATTGGGTTGTTATGGTGGATGGTTTGCTCTAAGTAAACAAGACCATCGGCAACAATACGTCGGTGTGGGACATCCAAATGTAGTGTGCAAGGACGTTCTCCCTGTGGAGTGTGAGAAGGCTCGCCAATATCAACTTGTGGATGCTCGCCACCGATATCAACTTCTGGAGGCCGACCACCGATATCAACTTGTGGAGGCCGAAAACTATCGTTGCTGCTGGGAAAGACTGACACTTGCTCGGTTGGCCGTCCCATACTTTCCTTCTCATGTATCATGAACCTTATCTCACCCCGCACTTGTGCCAAAATCTCATCTACGAGGTTCGCCCGAATTTTTGCTACGAGCTAGGGACTAGGATTCTCTTCGTCATGTGAACAACGTGAACGCCGTCCAAAAAATTTTGCGACACTAACTCCCTGTGGCTCCCCTCGAACAACGTCAAGGTAATCTGGCTTCCCAATCATCGTGGACAAAATGTCCATCCGTGTAGCTGGCGTGAATGAACCCTAGGAGCTCTGCTGCTCAAGTGAATCCTGCATCAGAAGATTGTTCAGAAATAATGTCTAAACTTGCGTAATGTGAAACAACTAAGTCTAGTAAATACGTCTAATTTAACAACTTACAATCTTTGAGGCGACCTCAGCTACATCTGCATTGACGTATTTGTCACCCTTCATCCTCGCAGCTTTCCATTTTTGGTGACGAGGAGGACGGGCAGGGGGCTGGACAACAATGGACGGATCGACTTGGGAAGCTTCCTTCATTCGCTCCAGGTCTTCTTCCATTATCTTCCGTTCCAACTTTTTATATCCCCCTTTGGACATGCAATAGGGATACTTATTTCTTGCCTGCCTCTCTCTATTGGCTTGAGCTTTTTCCTGTGACACGAAAACAAATAAAAATTAGCATACAATGTCAAGTACATTCAACTAAAAGATAAGATACGAAAGAAATTTTACAAGAAATTCAGGATTTTGCCGAGACGCCACAAACTCCTGCCAGTCCTCTGGAGAAATGAAATCGTAGATCTTACACGGATCCTCATTCCTCTTTGGCCCTCGAATGTACTGTTTTGTCAGCTTGTTCTTAAAATCCTTCCATCGTAGACGAACTTCGCCCATCCAATGCTTGTTCATCGCCTTATTGTTGGGGACATCGAACGTTTGCTGCAAGGTAAAAGAGAAGATCATTAATTACATATAAAGTAATAAGACTAAATCAACAAATGCATTATGTGGAAAGTGATATACCAAAATTTGTGCCCAGATCAAGTCCTTCGCTTTTTGAGGAACTAACTTCCAATGAGGGTAGACAATGCGAACTTTGCTTCGAGCCAGATAGCCTAAATAGCTAATGAAATTGTCCTCCTCTTGACCAATTGGATTCATATTGGAATCAAACTCCACATGCAGTCGCTTCTTGTGATTATCACGGCGTGCAATTAGCGCACCCATATGCGTGCTACCTCTACCCTTTCTTTTAACGGGTTGATCAACCCTATCACCCGATGACTCCTCTGAGCTCGACATATTCATGTTCATCAAGGACAAATCAATGTTAGATATGTTATTAAGTAATAAACAAGCAAATAATAAAGGAAAGACAAAAAAAAAATCAAAGATTGGAAGAAATTAAAGCAACATACCTCAAGAGTAGAAGAAACAATGGATAATGAGTGTTTGACAAATTGTACTCCCTTGGAGCTTTAAAGGTGTGGAGTAGTGGATCACTGTTTGATAATTATAGTCCTATGTGGGAGAATAAATATTTATGGTCTTATAGACAATTGGTTAAGCACCTAAGAATTGAAGATTATACAAGAATGACATCTCTCTCTCAACCAAGTATACAAGATCTCTCTCTCAATCTAGTTATGTAGTGATTAAGCACAAGATAAGAAGTTTATGATTAGTTTAATCTAACGAGAGAGAACCATAAACCAATACCTCAATTCAGTTTTCATAACATGCTTTTATATTAAGGCACGAAATAAACAGACTGTAATACCCTAAAAATCTGTATTATAATTTAGTAAAATTATATCTATAAAAAATAGGTGAATATGAGATATCAAATGTTAAGTAATAATTATCTTATTTTCCAAGGAAAAATCTCTTAGGAAAATTAGGAAAGAGAACTATGGGGTCAAAATGACCGAAATACCCTTGGAGTGTATAAAAACTTAGGAAAAATGTGAAAAATCCTAAATATCAGTGAAATAATTATTAAAATTGAGAGGGTATATATCTCTAATTTTGGTAATTTGATAAATTACAAACTTGGAGAAATTGAAGAAGAATACTCAAAAAGTATTGAAAAGACCAAAAGGCCCCCGAAAATTCTAAAATAATGCAGGAGTCATGGAATTCCAATGTTAATACAAAAGTTTGAAGATAAAGAGTTATCTTAATTAAGGAAATTAACCACAATTGATAAGAAGGTAATTAGGTAATTACTGGCTAATTACTTAAGCATAAACGAAGGAAAATTCAGAGATAATTATGTAAAACCCTAGAATTAGTGGTAATGGCTAAAAAAAATTAGTATAAATATATTCCCTAATGAATTGGAAATTTTGAAGAAAAATTGATGAGGTTAGGTATTTTTAAGCCTAAATGCAAGAATGGACCAATAAGAGAATTTTGGGAAATTTTTAAGAAAATTGAAATATATAATTAATTAAATAATTAATTAATTAAAAAATAAATATTAAATAATAATAAATAAGGGCCAGCCGAAATTGGAGGGAAAAATAGGATAAGAAGGAGCAAAAAAATATCATGATATTTTGTGATATTTTGTAATATTTTAATATATAATTAATTAAAGCAAATAGTAAAAAATAAATAGGAAACGGATCCTATCTAGAGAACCAGGAATATGATTTCTAAAGTCAAGGTATATTAATGATCAGTGGATTTTTATCTTCCGTTAAACTTTTCCGGAAGTTAATTCCAAAGCCGGTAGAGCATTTTCCTAATAAGACAAAATAGGGAAAATGCAGATAGTCACATTTAGGATTTGAAGAAAATAAATTATAACTCAACATTTGGAGATGAGTTTATGATTTACTGGACATATTTGGAATCAGCGAATTTTTGTCCAGAGGTTGATGATTTCAGAAATTCGTTTCGAAACCGACACGTTTTTCCGTAAAACTTCCGTTAGGCCGGAGAAGACCTAGACAGAGTTAAAAGGTTAGTTAACCCAGACATTTCTAATGAGTAAGGAAATATCTTGAAATTTTCTAATCCAGAATTTTGAGATTTTTTCGAGATTACGCGAATCGGACACCGATCGGGGAATTCGACCGGAAAGCTTCTGGAACTTGGACACTTGGCATTTTCCCATTGGCTCTTCCCTTGACTTTTGAGGCCAAGGAGGTCGGCCAAGGGAGAGAAGGAAGAAGCAAAAACTTGTTTCCAAAGTTATGAAATGGACGGTTCAGATCGATTCTCATAAAGTTGATCCGACGGCCGAAATCCTGCATCCTTTCCTATAAATACCCCCCTTCCTTGAGTTTTTCACACCATTTTGGAGAGCAAATCCGAAATCTAGAGAGAAGGAAGAGAGAAGGAGGAGCCGGGGAAATTTGTAGCGAAGCTCTGGATAAGTTTTTCGGTACCGAGCTTTAAGTTTTCGTAGTTCTTTTGATAGTTAGAGTAGAAATGCTAGATTAATATTTAATCTTCCAAGTATGATTAGATATCATATGATAGGGGTATTTTAGTCATTAATTTCGAAAATCATGGTGGGGTCGAAGTTCTGGCAAAATTTTGGAAGAAATTAGTCAAAGTAACGAAGTACTGGCGAAATTCCGCCGATTAGGGGAATAGGGGCAAAATGGTAATTTGCACCTAAAATTCCCGTTACAATGTCAAATATTGACAAAAATGATATTTATCCTTATAGGATATCTGTAGACTTGTACCGCTGTCGAACCGCTGTTTTTCCGCTGTCAGACGTACCGCCGTCGGGCCGCCGTCAGAATTTCTGAATTTCCGTCAAAAAGTATCGAAGTACCGTTAAATGAAGGTACGTTCGCAGCGTACTGTAATACTGACTCTGATGCTTATAGTCTGCTTATATATGATATGGATAATTTCATAAGCCATGAGCGGGACTTTGTTCCGGGTCATGCACAGTGACTAAGGTAATAAACTTATATAATCACTATTACAGCCTTACGGGTTATAGACATGATAATGCCGTATGTTTTCCTAGCGCTGAGGACACGACCTTACATCATGGCACTGGTGAATAGTGCAGACAAATAACTTTGCTTGTAGGGTAGTTGTTATTAAATGGTCATATATTGCTCTGTCAAGATCATTGCTATAATTCATTCCAGAAAATATCTGTTGAACATATATTGTTATATAAGCATGAGGTTAACCGTTACCTGAGATCCGATAAACATTGGATCTCAGCTCTTACTATAGCATCAGTATACGAGATACCAAGGACGGAGGATAAGAGTAAGCCGAGCGGACAGCACACGTGAAGACAAAGTAATGATCGACCGAGTAGATTAAAGTCCTGAACAGAAAATGTACTATTCTTTATGAACAGGCAGTTACGCCACAGTTAACGTTGTATCAGTTACTCAATGATTTTTATTCCGATGCTCTACTCTGATGTTTCAAAAAAAAAATTGGCTCTGAAATTGGGATGTTACACAGACATAAAATTTGAATTGTTAATTATTCTCTGGAGCAAGAGTTGGAGGAGACAACTTCTTTATTATTATATCATTTATAATTTTTGTTTGAGGTCTTGGACAGACAAAGCCTTCATTGATACCGAAACAAACCACACAAACAAACAAGACACAAAGTTAGGAATATAGGATTATTTTAATCAGACAACCTGAATGTTTGTTATTAAGTTATTGTCTATAAAATACTGTAAGCCAATCACACACCCCCACACATATATAGAAGCAACAAGAGGTCAAACCATGTGCAAAACTTTAGAATGATTAAAGATAATGAGTTTATAAGAATTAATATAATTGTTGCTTTTTATATATATATATATATATATAAAATGAAGGGAGTTTATTTTTTTTGGGGGTGATCTTGATTTGCAGCATCCAAATCAAGAAATCTGCACGTTGGGGTTTTTCAAAAGGCTAAGTTTGTATCCATATGAAAATGCATTATACATGATTTTTTCTACTCACACACAATTCATTCATACAAGTGCGACAAAGTTTCCTACGTGATTTCCTCATCATTTTTAAAATGCACAATCCAAAATGCGAGTGAGAGAGAACGAACAAGCAACTAGCAAGAAGTCAACTAGCAAGAAGCACATTACCGATTAAATGGGTTTTGGAATCAAAGAACAAGAGGAACAAACAAGCTTACTTGGGTTTGGTGGGTTTCGATCAGGAAGGAGGCGGAGTGAGCGAGAGAGAGGCATGAATCCTAATCAGAAGCAAAAATCCAGTCCATAAGCAAGAAGCATTAACGATTAAATGGGTTATTAGGAATCAAAGAACTTAAGAACGTACCAACAAGCTTACTTGTTGGGTTTGGTGGGTTTCTTCGATCGGGAAAGAGGCGGAGTGAGCGAGAGAGAACCACGAGTGTGATCAGTGACAACGACAGAGACGACGGCGAAGACGGCAATGAAAGGACCGGCCTTGGAGAAGGAGAGAGACGAGAGTGTGAGTGAGGAGAAATACGAGAGGATTTCGCGTGCTGTCGGAGAGTATGTGAGTGTGAGAAAAAATGAAGAGGCGCGCATGTATATTAACCTAAAAAAATTGAATATAGGCGACCTGAATCTCTTTTCAGGACGCCTATATTCCGATTTTGGCGTTCTGAAATTCATTCAGGTCGCCATTTTCTTCATATTGGCGACCAGATTGTAATTCAGGTCGCCAATATTTTTAATATTGGCGACCTGATTATCTTTTAGGTCGCCAATATTAAAATATTGGTGACCTGATTATCTTTTAGGTACAATATAGGCGTCTTGAAAATTGTTTAGGACGCCAGAAATTAATTTTATTGCAAAAAAAATTAAATCCCATGGCACCAAACAAAAAATTCTCATATTTTTATGGCGCGAAAGAATTTTAGACTTCCTAAAACAAATTTAGGACACCAAAAATCAATTTAAGGAGTTCTGATATCTTATTTAGGACGCTGAAGGCTAAACTTCCTTAAAAATATTTACAAGAATGCCACCGCCTTCATTTTAGACGTCCTGTTTCTTAATAAGGACGTTTTTTAGGGTAGTAATATCCAATTTTTGTAGTAGTGAACCCTAGACGATACGGAGGAAAAGCTAGAGGCGCTAGCACGCTGCTTGTGTTGGGGTCTGTTCGTGTGGATACCGGTAGAGGGAGCTGGTTCGTTCTGTTGGCTCCTAACGATCGAACAAGACGCATATGATAGAAATGTATGATTCTGACTACTCTAATTTAAATGCCATTGATAGTTCCTCCATGGGATTCATAATTTATTTTGATAAATTACTTCCGCTACGTGTACGAATCCCAACACTTTGTCTCCTAAATCTGAATTGTGTGGCATGACATGTAAAGTGTAGCAATTGGAGTTCTTTACAATTTCCATTCCAAGTTTGCTTGGCTCTTGTAAAGCTAATTAAAGTTTCTTGTTTTCCTTATGAGTATTCATAGAAGTATTAGCTTCATTAATTACTACTTAGTTTTATGAATGCTAACTTCTTTTATAAGTTATTGATGAAAATGCAATGTCTTAGCATGTGAATAACTGATTTTATGATCCTTTTGTTTCCAAACAACTGATTATGTATACCACTCCAAGTTTGAAGTAGATGCATTCTAAAACCTTACAAGACTATATCATAATATATATATTTTTGGCAGGATATATTATAAGATAATTTAATCATGATGTTACTTCCACTTAAGGTTTGTGAAATTGTATGCAAGATTTAAATCTTCTATGTTTGTTTAGATATATATTGTTACGAAGATGCTGATATATTTTTTATGAATCATTATGGTAAAGTTTTTGTCATGTAATTTGTGACTTTTAAGACTTATTTACCGTGCTTGTAGCTTATTTAAATTTTACGTGATGTTGAAGTATATAAATAGGTAAAGTTTTTGTCATGTAATTTGTGACTTTTAAGACATATTTACCGTGCTTGTAGCTTATTTAAAATTTACGTGATGTTGAAGTATATAAATAGGACATTTTTTTGGGACAATTACACACACATATATACGTACGTACGTACATCTCTGTGTGTGTGTGTGTGTGTGTTGTAACATCTCAACTTTCTAAAAGCAGTATAAATTTTTTTCATCAAACATCATTTTAAAATCATCATAGTAGAGCAACGAAGCTATTGAGTAACTGATATGTATAGATAAAGTGCCATAAGTCTAGCTGGCTAATTACAACAGCGGTACAGTAACCGAGTATTTCAAAAGTACAGAACAACAACAGAAAGGAAGGCTTCCGCCGGAACATCAAAAGGGAAGTCTTCATAGGATCTTCTATGCGGATTTGCTTGCCTCTATTCTCGGTCCTTGGTTCTCCCGACCTCGACGCTATATCAAGAGCCGAGATCCGCACCGGATCTCAGTAACGCTTAACCTCATGTTTACATACACAACATATGCATTACGACATTCATATCACAAGTATCACATACAGCAAACGCATCCCAACAGCACAAAAGCCCCCAGGCAGATGTGTGGCCCCTAGCAACGTATTCTAACAGCACATAAAATGTGTGGCCCTTAGCAAACGTATGGCCCTTAGCAAACGTATGGCCCTTAGAAGACGTACCCCAATAGCACATAAGATGTGTGGCCCTTAGCAAACGTAAACATATCAACAGTACATAACATACAGCAGAGTCATCATCCATTACATATAGGCATACATAACATATCACATATACGTATACAATAAACACCAGAGTTAGTGTTACAGTACGCGAACGTACATACCTAAACATATAATAGATCATCAACCACATATACACATACGATAAACATCAAATTAGTGTTACAGTACGCGAACGTACCTTCGTTGATGTTATTCTAGCACGTTTTACGGAAAACCGTACTTCTGACGGAAAACGGAAACCAGCACGTCGGACAGCGGTTCGACAGTAGGTCAAAACGTATTCAGGGATATCCTATCAATATAACAACGTACTTGTTAAGGATCTATCATTACGACGGACATTTTTAGTCAAAATGACTATTTTGCCACTGACCCCCTAATCGGCGGAATTTCGCCAGCACTTCGTTACTTTGACCCTACTCTTCCAAAATTTCAACATAACTCTTACTCCAACATAATTTTCAAAATATAAATCATATTAATTAATGATTTACATCATAACAGGCATTTTAGGTAAAAATTACCATTTTGCCCCTGATGCCCCTAATCGGCGAAATTTTGCCAGAGCTTCGCTATTTTAACTCTAATCTTCCAAAATTTTGCCATAACTCCGACCCCATCATGATTTTCAAAATAATGACTAAAATACCCCTATCATATGATATCTACTCATACTTGGAAGATTAGAGACTATTCTAGCATTTCTACTCTATCTACCGAAAGAACTACGAAAGCTTAAGCACCGAAAAACTTACCCAGAGCTTCGCTTCTTTTCCCCCCAGAGCTTCTCTCTCTAAAACCTCCAATCCCCTTGGCCGACCTCCCCCCTCTCTCTCTTCCCTATCCTCTTCCATTATGATGTCATCTTATCCCTTTGAGATTTTCTCTTACCGATTAATTCCCCTGCCCAGTGTTTCTAATCGAATATGCTTATAAATCTCAAATACTTTTTGAGGTAATCTTTGAAATTTATGTAATCACTTGAGGAGTATTTGGATTAACAAAAATTATGCTCCAATTAGGGGTCTTTACTATCCTTTTAGTCATTTTAGGATTAACCCCGACGGTTACGAAAATGACTTCGGAGATAACCCACTTCGGGCTAAAAATACACTTGTTTATAATAAGTCCTGATGTTTGATAGTTAGTTCACATATTTCAAGATACAATTTAATTTCTATCGGTTCTCATTTATCCTATTTGCTTTTTCACCAAAATATCTCATGTTTCCCTCTTTCTTCCAACTTGCCAACTTGCCTCACACACACACATACACTTTCTCACACACACAATTCGGCTCCCCCCCCCCCAATTTTGACTTTTCAACTTTGATTTTATTTGATTAATTTATGCTTAAATATATCTAATAGGTAATTATCCCATTGGTTAATCCTTCTTTACATGGATCCTAAATTATGACCTTAGGATTAACTTTATTACTTTCAATCCAAACCTTTGATTTTTCGTTGACTTGTCAAAGTTGATTAGTATCTTAAACTTATGTTTAATAACCTTTAACACATCCTATGTTGGTTAATTAGGCTTTAGGGATTTTATGTAATTCATTTTATATATTTCTTAATCATGATTTAATTAATTAGCAATTATCTTTATGCTAATCTTGACTCTTCATTGGTCACTAATCTTTAATTAGGGGTTTTATATAATTAACCTTGGACATTTCCTTTATTCATGCCTAAACAATTAGCAATTAATTATTTATTTAATCACCTACTAATTGTTGACAATTTTATTAAATTGGATTAATTATTTTCTCACAACTATTGTGTTTACATTGGTCATTTATGCACCATGCATTATTTTAAAAATCATAGGGCAACTTATGGTCCCCAAAATAATATTGGATTTTTGCCTTTTTAAATTCCAAGGAAACAATTTAATAAATTATCAAAATTAGAGACAACATACTTTCCTATTTTTAATAGGTATTTAATTGCCTCTTAAGACATATTATAATATTCGTAGGGTATTTTATGACCCATAAATGTATTTAGGGATTTTGGCACTTGTTCATTCTAATTTCAAGAGAAATTGCCCTAGAAAAATAAGATAAATACAACACAAGATTTGAGACCACATATTCACCTATTAAGAATAGGTATTATTTAACAAAAGATAATATTTAAGATAAATAAATATCCGGGTATTACATTTCTCCACGCGTTAAACAAAATTTCGCCCTTGAAATTTAATCTATCGTAACTAGACTTCGGGCCATAAACTGCGGGTATTTCTCCCTCATGTCTCTCTCTGTCTCCCAAGTTTCCTCGTTAGGTGTCAAACCCTTCCAGACTACCTTAACTATCGAAATGGTCTTATTCCTAAGCCGTTTCTTCTGGCGTTCGAGAATTCGCTCCGGCTCGACTACGAAGGTATTATCATATGTCGTACTTCAACGTCTTCATACTCGATGACTTGATCACGGTCTGATTGGTATTTCTTCAACTGAGACACATGAAAAACATTATGGAGATTACTCAGGTTTGGGGGTAAGGCGATCTGGTAAGCGACTGGTCCTCGCTCTGCCAAAATTTCGAATGGTCCTACATAACGTGGACTGAGTTTCTGTCTCTTAAGCGTTCTACCGACACCGGTTACTGGAGATAGTTTCAGAAACACATGGTCGCCGACGTAGAACTTCAACGGTCTCTTTCTTTTGTTAGCATAGCTCTTCTGTCTGCTTTGTGCTGCAAGGAGTCTCTTTTTGATCAAGGCGATCTGCTCGGAGGTTTGTTCAATCATATCCAGCCCAAGCAATTGCCTCTCAGATGATTCTGTCTAGCATAGAGGTGATTGACACCTTCGCCCATACAATGCCTCAAACGAGGCCATTTGTATACTTGCATGATAGCTGTTGTTGTACGCAAATTCTGCTAGCGAAAGATGTCGATCCCAACTTCCTTTGAAATCCAGTGCACATGCTCTTAACATATCTTCCAGCGTCTGTATTGTTCTTTCAGATTGACCGTCAGACTGAGGGTGATAAGCCGAACTGAACTTCAACTTTGTACCCAAAGCTTCATGTAATGCTTGCTAGAAACGGGATTGGAATCATGTATCCCGGTCAGAGACAATGCTCTTAGGTATACCATGGAGTCTCACGACTTCCTTGATATAAATCTCCACCAAACGTTCTGGAGAATAATGGATACTGATGGGAACGAAATGTGATGATTTAGTTAATCAGTTAACGATTACCTAGATTGTATCGTGACTCCTGATCTTGGGTAAACCTACCACTAGATCCATGGTTACATTCTCCCATTTCCATTCCGGCATCTCTAGTCCTTGAAGAAGACCAGGGGGTCGTCGATGTTCGATCTTTACTTTTTGACATGTCAAGCATCCGGCCATGTACTGGGCTACATCTTTCTTCAACCCGGGCCACCAGAGTTCGGATTTAAGATTCTGGTACATCTTGACCATTTGTGGATGTAGAGTATACTTACTCTTATGAGCCTCATCCAGTATCTTCCGCCTTAATTCATTAATCGGCGGTATGTAGATTCATTTCTTGTATCTGACCAAACCACTAAGTGATAGGTCATGATCTTGGGTCTCACCCCGAGAGATCTTCTCACGTATCTCAATAGCCAAATCATCTTGCTTCTGAGCTTCCTCGACTTTATCTCTCAGATCATATTCCCCCTGACTAACAAGGAGAGTTGCAAGATAGACTTCATTTGGTGTGTTAAGACCCACACAAATTTGATTTGATAGGTTCAAATCCCTGAAATCTTCAAGTAGCTTCTGTTCTTGAATCATCATGTATGCCACCTACACTGACTTCCTGCTGAGAGCATCTGCAACAACGTTTGCTTTACCAGGATGATACCTGATCTCTAGGTCGTAGTCTTTCAGTAACTCCATCCAGCGATGTTGTCTCATATTGAGTTCATTTTGATCGAAAAGGTATTTTAGGCTCTTGTGGTCGCAGTAAAATTCTACGGTCGCACCGTACAAGTAATGCCTCCATATCTTCAAAGCAAACACGATAGCCGCAAGCTCTAAATCATGCGTAGGATAATTCAACTCGTGAGGCTTCAGCTGACGAGAGGCGTAAGCCACCATTCTGCCCTGTTGCATTAGGACACATCCCAATCCATGCGCACTGGCATCACTATAGACAACATAAGTCTCACTCGGATCTGGGATAATCAATACCGGTGTTGTAGTCAACCTCTCCCTCAGTCTCTGAAAGCTATCCTCACAGTCGTCACCCCATACAAAGGGTTGATTCTTCCTCGTAAGCTTTGTCAATGGTAAGGCAAGACGTAAGAAATCTCATATGAATCTGCGGTAATACCATGCTAGACCCAGAAAACTATGTATCTCTGTCACTGTCTCTGGTCTCTTCCAGTCCAGAACTGCTTCCACCTTGCCGGGATCAACAGCAACTCCGTCGCTTGATATGACATGGCCCAGAAATCTAACTTTCGACAGCCAAAATTCACATTTGCTTAACTTAGCAAAGAGTCGCTCTTCTCTGAGTATACTCAATACTAGTCGCAGATGTTCTTCGTGCTCTTCTTTGCTCATAGAATAGATAAGGATATCGTCTATGAATACTACCACAAATTGGTCTAGGTGTTAACGAAAAATACGGTTCATGTAATCCATGAACACAGTAGGTGCATTTGTCAAACCGAAAGGCATCACAAGGAATTCGTAATGCCCATACCTGGTTCTGAAAGCCGTCTTGGGAATATCACTAGCCTTAACTCGTAGCTGATGATATCCCGAACGTAGATCGATTTTGGAAAAGACAGTAGAACCAGACAATTGATCCAACAGATCATCAATCCGGGGAAGTGGATACTTGTTCTTGACAGTCACTTTGTTCAGCTCACGATAGTCAATACAGAGTCGAAAACTTCCGTCTTTCTTTTTCACAAACAACACTGGGGCTCCCAACGGTGATACACTGGGTCGAATGAACCCTTTCTCTAGCAGTTCTTCCAATTGCTTCTTCAACTCCTGCATCTCATTTGGTGCCATACGATACGGCGCTTTTGATATTGACCCTGTGCCAAGCATCAATTCAATGGTGAACTTGACTTCCCTTATAGGAGGCAACTCAGTGAGATCCTCTAGAAACACGTCAGGAAATTCATTCACCACAGGAATATCTTTGAATGAAAGCTCAGCTTCTACCTTGATCGAGAAGAAAACCATGTATGCTTGGCATCCCTGCTTCATATATTTATCTGCTTCCGTGGCAGAGAGAAAATTCAGGCTCACGTCAACCTCATCTCTGCTTGGTGAACGGGGAAATGATATCTTCTTACTACCACAGTCGATCATTGCACTGTTTGCCGTCAGCCAATTAAGACCGAGTATGACATCGATGCCATGAAGTGGTAATCGGATAAGATCTGCTTTTGAAACTCGTCCATTCACACTCGCAATACAATTTAAGCATGCATCAGAAGCTAGAGATTTTACACCAAGTGGTGTGGCTACTATCAGATCATAAGGTAATTTATAAGCATGCATTCCTAAACGCTTTGCACAGTTATGGGAAATAAACGAGTGATTAGCACCTGAATCATATAATGCTTGCAGCAAATTTCCGTTAAGTGATATAGTACCTTGGATCATCTCCAGAGACTTCCTGGCCTCTTCGTTGGTCAGAGCAAAAACCCGACCTGGGTTTTGCGGTCTTATCTCGGCAGCTTTCTGAGGACAGTTCCTGTTGAAGTGTCCAGGCTTTTGGCACTTGTAGCATACCTGCTTCCCATCGCAGTCAGTACCTTGATGGTACCTCCTGCATTTTGGTCACGGTTGGGGTCCCTGTGCTCTTGGGAAATTCAACTGGCTAGACTGGAACGACCTCTTGTTTCCATGAACATTTCCCCAGGGTGCTTTCATTTTCTGAACGGAGCTTCCTTGATTAAATCTGCCACGACCGGCGTTGCTACTATTGAAAGGTCTAGACTTCCGCAATTCTTTCAAGTTCCGCTCAATCAGCCTACAAGCTTCCACAGCATGAACCAAATCCTGGAATCGCTGAGACGTCATTCTTTCCCTTATCTCGTACTTCAGCCCGTAGATCAGTATGTTCACCATACTGCTCTCATCATTGTTCCTTCGCAGGTACGATGAGTATCGTGATAGATTGGTGAAACGGGCATAGTAGTCATCAAATGTCTCCTCTTGACCTTGTCGGATATGGAGGAACTCCGATTCCTTGGTCACTTGAATAGAAGGAGGAAAGTACTACTCGTTGAATTTTTCCAGAAATTTTTCCCAAGTAACAGGACAATAGCGTGTTTGTAGTGTTGCCGCCATGATTCTCCACCATCGGTCTGCATCTCCTTCTAACTTGTAGATCGCCAGTTGAGCTTTGCGATTCTCCAGGCACTCCATCACTTTGAAGATATTTTCTAACCTCATCAACTAATCCTCAATTGTTTCCAGTTTACCTTGGAACACTAGTGGTTTCAACTTACAAAATTGAGTAACCCAATATTGTGAAGTGTCAGCATCCCTGGGTGGTCGAGGTACATTCACCATTGCTCCCCCGAGTATAGGTAGTGACTGGGATCTTTCAGACCCCTCAGCTTCCTCGGTTTGTCTATCATCTTCTTCACTCTCTTCTACATTCTCAGTTTGTTCTTCCTCTTCGTGTCTTTGCCTCTCCGCTTGCCTTTCCACACGGAGTTCTTCTATCATTTCTCTTTGTTCACGTACTACAGTCATTACCTCTTGCCAGGCAATATGTTGGTTAGGTTCTTGAACTGGTTATTCAGGGTCTACTACCGGTACTTGGATCATCCGAGGTCGTCTACCTCGCCCTCTGCCTCGGCCCTTGCCTTGGCCTCTGGGAGCTCCAGCTCCTCTTACATTTGCCATAACTTGTTCTTTTTCCTTTATTATTGAAAACGTTAGATGTATATAGAGAAAACAATGGTTAGAATAACAAAAACTTTTATATAGATACTTATCACAATAGTCTTTACACTACAACCCCTGTTTGTTTCATCGGGTTTTCTTACATCATAGAGTTTCCTAGAAAACTAACATACATAAGTAACAATGTTTATACATATCATTATCTTATAACGTTACTACTACTTCCACAGCTTTCCTAATCCGATTCTCATTTTCCCCGTCCATCCTGACTATATGTTTAAGTATACTAAGCGTTTGAGACGGAAGAGATATGAACAGACATCCACAATATCTCCCTCGTTCAGGATTTCATTGGTTCTTTCTACCCAAAAATGAGTACGGGAAAAATGATGAAGAGAGGATCTGATCCAGTCTCCAGGAGGGTATGGAAAGGTGTAACGGGAGTTCCTCTGATAAAATTTCTTTACATGAGTCAAATAATGCATGTATTTATCTTTCTCGGTCTCCGAGGTTAGTCCGGCATGGATCAGCTCCACAAGTAAGGCTTGTGTAAGGATGGTATTACTGTCCAGAACAACCTGGAGATTATCAGAGTTATCAGAATTATCAGAATCTGCATCGGAGTGAATATCAAGATTTCTGATCTCTGGGTGGTCGAAGTTGTCGGTTACTGATGAGTGATGTGAGTTATCAGAATTATCAGGGTTATCAGAGTTATCCGGTACTGGTATCGGCATAAGTTCAGGTGGTGGATACACTGGATCTGGGTTCAGTCTCAACCCTATCATCTCGGGAACTATGGATCTACGCGCAGTACATCGTCTTCGGCCGTAATAGTTAATGTAGGGAACATCGTTCCTGTCCATCTCTAGAACATAACACCAGAGCTATATTAGTACTCATTTTTCAAAATATGTTCTTTAAAGAAAAGACGTTAAGCCTAACTCCGTTACTCAAACCTATTGGGCAGGTAGGTGTCTATCATGGGAGTCTCACCGAGTTCATGTCGATTGATTGACTTACCCACATAAACTAGCCCTGCCTTCGGCACCAATGATTTGTTTATAACAAAGTCAGAGTCATGCCAGTAAAATGTTCTGATGCCAGGTAAAACGCTCTGATACCAAAAATGTAACACTCCATTTTCGTAAATGTTTTTCACAGCGTTTTGATCAGAGTTTGAGCGTCGAAAATTTTTTCATAACAAAGAGTAGCTGAATAACATAGAATACAGTGTATCTGGCAGTACATACGGCCATACAATCATCCGAGTGTCTAATTTAAAAGTAAATACAACAAAATAAAAGCTTCTCCGCCCGGTCCTCATGCTGACTTCTTACCCCCGATCTCGATCCTGTGACGCTTGGATCTTGAAGCTAGAGTAAGAGCTGAGGTCCAATGCCCACCGGACCTCAGGTAGCGGTTAACCTCATGCTTATGTAACAGTATAAGAATGACAGTTATTCATGACATCACAGCAGTACATAATCACATATGTAAAACAATAACCACACATAGTCAACGCTCATGCATGTTATTCACTGTCTGCACTCTACTCCAGTGCCACGATGTACACTCGTGTCCTCAGCGCTAGGAAAACTTTGTCGGTATTACATAACCATAACCCGTATATAGCTGGATGTATAACGAAACATCTAAGACATAGTCTTAGTCTATGAATACAACTATCATATATAAACATACAACAAGCATAAGAGTTAAGGTTACAGTACGCGTCCGTACATTCGTTGATGATATACGGTACGTCTGTCGGTCGGAACGTGATCACAGATATCCTATAAGGATAATAGTGTATTTATTAATCAAACAATATCCTAACATATATTCTAGTCACAAATGACTATTGTACCCCTGACTTTAGATAATCGCTACCCGATAAAATTTCGCCAGAGCTTCGTTACTCTGACTCCTAACTTTCAGAAACTCAATCCCTACCATGTTTTTACCTCGTCAGGCATCTTTCAATGCAATGAGGCATAAAAACAAGAATAGGAATTTCATTTCCTACTTCCTAGATCTAACTAACATTTCTACTAAAACTACTAAACTAAAGACTAGAATCAAAAACTAAGGACCGAAGAATTTACCCAGAACTTTGCTACTCCTTCTCCAAAGCTCCTCCTCCTCTCTTCCACTCTCAACTTTGAATTGCCTCTTGAAATTTTGGTGTGAAATTTAACAAAGGAATGGAGGCTATTGATAGAAGAAAATTGTGGCACTTTGGTGATTCTTCCAAACTTTCTCTACTCCATTTTGAGCCATTAGATCTAGGGTTATTTTGAGACTTCATCTCCACCCTCCAATCCCCTTGGCCGACCTCTCCCCCCTCTCTCTCTTCCCTATCCTCAGTGTTTCTAATCGAATATGCTTATAAATCTCAAATACTTTTTTGAGGTAATCTTTGAAGTTTATGTAATCACTTGAGGAGTATTTGGATTAACAAAGATTATGGTCCAATTAGGGGTCTTTACTAGCCTTTTAGTCATTTTAGGATTAACCCCAATGGTTACGGAAATGACTTCGGAGATAACCCACTTCGGGCTAAAAATACACTTATTTATAATAAGTCCTGATGTTTGATAGTTAGTTCACATATTTCAAGATACAATTTAATTTCTATCGGTTCTCATTTATCCTATTTGCTTTTTCACCAAAATATCTCCTTTTTCCCTTTCTTCCAACTTGCCAACTTGCCTCACACACACACATACACTCACACACACACACAATTCGGCTCCCCCCCCCCCAATTTTGACTTTTCAACTTTGATTTTATTTAATTAATTTATGCTTACATGGATCCTAAATTATGGCCTTAGGATTAACTTTATTACTTTCAATCCAAACCTTTGATTTTTCTTTGACTTGTCAAAGTTGATTAGTATCTTAAACTTATGTTTAATAACCTTTAACACATCCTATGTTGGTTAATTAGGCTTTAGGGATTTTATGTAATTCACTTTATATATTTCTTAATCATGCTTTAATAAATTAGCAATTATCTTTATGCTAATCTTGACCCTTCATTGGTCACTAATCTTTAATGAGGGGTTTTATATAATTAACCTTGGACATTTCCTTTATTCATGCCTAAACAATTAGCAATTAATTATTTATTTAATCACCTACTAATTGTTGACAATTTTATTAAATTGGATTAATTATTTTCTCACAACTATTATGTTTACATTGGTCATTTTTGCACCATGCATTATTTTAAAAATCATAGGGCAACTTATGGTCCCCAAAATAATATTGGATTTTTTCCTTTTTAAATTCCAAGTAAACAATTTAATAAATTATCAAAATTAGAGACAACATACTTTCCTATTTTTAATAGGTATTTAATTGCCTCTTAAGACATATTATAATATTCTTAGTGTATTTTATGACCCATAAATGTATTTAGGGATTTTGGCACTTGTTCATTCTAATTTCAAGAGAAATTGCCCTAGAAAAATAAGATAAATACAACACAAGATTTGAGACCACATATTCACCTATTAAGAATAGGTATTATTTATCAAAAGATAATATTTAAGATAAATAATTATCCGGGTATTACACTTTCTATACAGAACAACATATTGTTTTATGAATTCTTTGATTGTATTCTAAAATATTTCTATTACTAAAAAATTCCTAAATAACAACTCATGAAAGAACTAAAAAGAATTTCAAGTTCTTCATCAAATGCCATAGTCCAAACTCTACTATTTGTCGGCAACAAAAGACGCCGCTGAAAAGTTTTAGCGCTGGCGACAAAAGTCACCACTGAGTCGCCACTATTGCGACCGTGTAAGAAAGTATTAGCCCGTTGAAAGTCAACACAAATATTTTAAGAGAGCAAGTCGAGCTGAAAATAAAGTTTCAATGCACTTTCATTGCGACTGATTTAGTCGCCACTGAAGCTTCTCAGTGGCAACTTATTTTGTCGCCGTTGATAGTACTTTCAACGGCAACAAAAAGGTCACCACTGAAGCTAGTATTTTTTTTCCTTTTTATTTAAATGTTATAAAACTTAAAACCTTTATTGTGATAAGAAACATTGAAAAAAATTAAAAAAATAACTAATTAAGATTGAAAGATATACCATATGTAGAACTAATAATGTATCAAAAAAATATTTACACGATTCTTTAGAATCATGAAAATAATTCATTCTCCTTAAAGAGAGGACAAAAACCGTCCAATTGAAAGACAAAAATATTCAACAAAAATAGCCCCAGCAAAATCTCTTAAATTCCTTAAACTATCTTGATCTAATGTTTAGCGCGAGAGCTCATGTGGTGGTAGAAGTTTATGATTGTGACTGTGGAGGAACAAATTAAGACATAATTTAGTTAATTAATTAAAAAAACCACAAACATTATAGCATATGAAAGAATACTTAATGTTCAGATCAACAGGAATAAATTAACAAGTCTATAGACAATTTTCAAAAATATAGAGCAAAAGCATGCTGTTATGGACTCGAATAATGGGCTTGGCAGAGACTGAGCCCAATAGGAGTGCCTTAGGCGGGAAGCCCTCCTTGTGATAGGTAACTTGCCAATCACCTCTTTAATGTGCCGTTAATTCAGGGATCATGCAGATACTGGAGCATGCACCATTAAGACGTGAGATACGCACGACGCCAGAGAAGAGCTGAAGGTTAGGAGGACGAAACCCTAGGTAATCTCTATAAATAGGAGGTTACCTACCAGGTATGCTCTCCACGTTCACCATTACATTCATTACCATTCAGTCTCACTGTGCACACACACCACCCTCAGGCGAAGAGGCAACCCCGTGTAGCACAGTGATCCGTTAGCAACCGCTGATATCTCCTCCATAGATACCAGTGGGCGCTATACCTGATCTAATATCAACCATACCTAGCCCATTGAGGCTAGACATCTATTTTCTATTACAGAACATTGGCGCCGATCGTGGGGATTTGAAAAGAACGATTCCCAGAATCATAAAAGCTACTCATAACCACTGAGTATGGCTGCCAGCACTAGGATTCGCACTAATGTGCCTCGACCGCCACAGCCGCCAGAAGAACCGCAACAACCTCTAAACCCAGAGCAGTTGTCCCAACAGTCGAATTCGGTAGACCCAGGATGAGATCATGAGAGAGGACGAGTTGAGATCGAAACTGAGGACACAACCCATTCCTCCCATCCTAGTCAGGGATTGCAGGGGGGCCGACGAGTAGTTCAGGTGCAGGGTATCCCTCATCCATCCCACAAGTTTCAGATTGACCATCCCGACATACGCTTGTTGCACAACACTATAGGATTGTTGATCCGGCGTATGGACAACATGGAAAACTGGCATCAACTGCAAAAAGACGAGAACTCTCGGGTCGTTCGAGAAGAATTGGAGCGTCAAAACACAATATGGCGGCAGGAAGAGCGAAAAAAGATGCAGCAAAGTTTAAAGGAACAGTACGAAGCAAACGCAAAGCAAGTCCGAGATGAAGGGCAGAATGGCGAGGGTTCAAACCGAATCGCCAACTCGGCCTCTATGCATGTCAACCGAGATGAACCTCGGGGAAAGAACTTGGTCATCGATGGTCAAAAAGAAGACCAGGGAAAGGAAACCAATCACAAGGCAACACACGAACCAGCCAAGAGTGGCAACACAGTGGCCAGAAAGGTAAACACTCCGTGGACTACCCAAGCCGACTTGGAGGGGCATAAGGAAAAGCAGCCTACCGAGGACCATACCAGCAAAGAGGGACCAACTGCGCCTCCGCCTCTCAGTAAAGTATCAGTTCAGACGGGAAAGGCGGACGAAGACCGAGTCCTAGGTCAGTTCACTGACAAAGTTATGACAGCAGTATACCCAAAGGGCTTCAATTCGAGAGAATTGCCAAAATATGACGGAACCCAGGACCCTTTGATACATATGAACAACTTCAAAATGGAGATTATGGTTAAGGGGATAAAGGGGGACGTGGTACCTCGGTTATTTGCTGGAACGTTCAGGGGAGCTGCGCAATTGTGGTTTCATTCTTTGCCATATCTTTCCATTCCAAACATGAAGACGCTGGAGCAGAAGTTTCTGCTAAACTTTGCAACAAGCAGGCGACAACCCAAAATTGAGTTCCAACTCGGTCAAGTTAAACAAGGACCAGGAGAAGCCCTGAGCAAGTACCTGGACCGCTTCAATAATATAGTGTTGCAGATTTCGGGGTTGAAGGATGAGGTACACCTACATTGCATCATAGCCGGTTTGGATGTATCATCCCGGTTGAAGAAATCTATCATGAAACGACGGCCCACAACCTTAGCCGATTTTCATGACAGATCGCAGCAATATCTGGACTTGGAACAGATGGAAAAGGCGGGCAACACCGTGAAAGAGCAGGCTAAGATCCCATCGCACCGAGAAAGAGAGAATCAGGAAGCATATAAGAGAACTCCTCGCGGCCGGGACACCAATGGTAAAACCCGAGATTCTAGGTATGAAAATACACCCCGTTGAAGGTCTCCCAAGCCAAGTTGTGGAAGGAGGTATGTGCGACCGAAATGAAGAAGGTAGAAAGACCTCGACCCCTCGGTAGAAGAGCCACTGCTGATAAAACCCGATTTTGTGAATTCCACGATCAAAATGGCCACAGAACTGAACAATGTTGGGACCTAAAGAATGCGGTCGAGAAATTCGTCCGTGAAGGAAAACTCCAAAAATACGTAATCAGCACTCCAAGGAAAGCGGGGCAACAAGAGGCGTGGTGAAAGCCGGAGTAAGAGCCCGCCATCCGAAAAAAGAAGAAGGGAGCAGAAAAAGAAACCTGAAGACAGCGACGATGAGTTCCCCGAGGCCAAGTACGACTGCAATGTAATTAGTGGAGGCTTTGGTGGCGGGGGAGATTCAGCAAGCCAGCGGCGAAAATACCTCAGGGAGGTACTGTCAATAAGGAATACCCCAAAATTTAAGGAGGACTTAAGTAAACCCAAGTCTCCTATGCTATATTTCACCGACAAGGATTTAGAGGACGTTGCCCCTAGACACCATGATGGGTTGGTGATTACAGGAACCTTGGTCAATTTTCGGGTCAAGAAAATCTTTGTGGACAACGGAAGTGCCGTGGACATCGTACTCTGGGACGCGTTCAAACGGATGAACTTCGGCTCCAATGTTTTGAAACCATGCAAAACCACTTTAACCGGATGCAATGGGCAGGATACTCGTCCAAAGGGTTATGTTGACCTCAAAATGACCTTGGGAGACGAGCATGCTTTTAAGTCAGAAAGGGTTCGATTTGTAGTGGCAGACTTCCCCTCTTCATACAACATAATCCTGGGTCGTCCAACGATACAAAATTGGGATATGTTGGTGTCATCCAAGCACCAAAAGCTCAAGATGATCAATAAGAAGAACAAGGTCGTTACCGTGAAGGGAGACCAAAAAGAATCCCGCCAATGTTACTTCAATACGGTCAGGAATGATCCAACCCGGTTATCGCGAACCACCACGGGCAAAACCCCCGAGATAAGCTCGGGGAGGACAGGCGGAAAGCTTTAGAGGCACACGTGGCAGAATTATTGGAAGCCGGTTTCATCCGAGAAATACAATACACCACATGGCTGTCCAATGTCGTCCTTGTCAAGAAGCCTAATGGGAAATGGAGGGTCTCCACTGACTAAAAGGATTTAGATAAAGTATGTCCAAAAGACTCCTTCCCAATGCCCAGTATTGACCAACTAGTTGACAACTCTTCTGGTTTTCGACTACTATCGTTTATGGATGCGTACTCTGGATATAATCAGATCGCAATGCACCCGGAGGACAAGGCAAAGACGACATTCATCACCGAAAAGGAAAATTATTGGTACAACGTGATGCCTTTCGGGTTGAAAAATGCAGGAGCAACATATCAAAGAATGATGAACCGGCTTTTTGAAGATTAGTTGGGTCAGAACGTGGAGGTGTACATAGACGACATGATCGTCAAATCTTTGAGCAAAGTCAATCACGTAGAGGACCTGCGGCAGACGTTTGATAAACTGAGGAGGTATAGAATTCGCCTCAACCCAGCAAAACGCGCATTTGGAGTACCAGCGGGAAAGTTCCTTGGGTTCTTGCTAACAAATAGAGGTATAGAGGTGAACCCCGAAAAATGCCAAGCCGTATTAGACATGGAGGCCCTGCGTAATAAAAAGGAAGTTCAGCAACTGACTGGACGATTGGCTGCACTGACCCGTTTTTTGCCAAAATCAGCAGAAAACTCTATTCCTTTCTTCAAATTGCTAAAGAAGGAAGCATCTGGCGGATGGAATGAGGAATGCGAAACGGCCTTTGAAAAGATTAAACAATGTTTATCTTCACCTCCGGTGTTGACAAGACCCGAGACAGGAGAGAGCTTGATATTGTACCTATCCGTGGGTAACGAGGCTGTGAACGTCATGTTGGTTAGGGAAACCGTGGGCGGTCAGAGCCTGGTGTATTTTGTGAGTAGGACCTTGCAAGGTTCAGAATTACGTTACCAGAAAGTAGAAAAGATGGCATTTGCGTTACTTGTAGCGGGAAGGCAGCTTCACTCGTACTTTCAGAGTCATCTTATTGACGTTCGCACTAATCAGCCCATCCGGCAAATCCTTCACAAGCCAGATCTTGCAGAGAATGCAGGCAAAGCGTGGAGTATGTAAAAAGTGCCCACAGGACTAAGAAAGAGGAAATATATAGGTTCTGGAATTCCAAAAGTTTGAAAGGAATTTTTGAATTCGAAACGGCAGGGGCAGTTATGTCCACGCGCGTGAAAAGTTAAGGCCAAATCCCAAAAGTTGCAATGATGTTTTTTCTGAAATGATGCAAACATTAATTGCGCACGGATTCCAAGCGCCTATTGGAAGGCGCCTGTGCTCCGGAGGCGCAGCTATACGCTACAACGTGTCAGCCTAGCGGGAAGGGATACGTCCTTTCATATTCAGGCAAGGTACATCCTATTTTCCTAATATTTCCTGATGATAATCTGATTGGGATGATACATCAAAATATTTTATTGTGAGGAGAATTTAGTCCAAATACTAAAGGGCCACAACTGGATTTATCCAACGTGGTCAACTCGGTATAGTTCACCACGGTCATAACCGGGGTGATACGGTACGAATGAATCAGATATTTATCCAACGTGGTCAACTCGGTATAGTTCACCACGGTCATAACCGTGGTGATATGGCGCGAATGGAACAAATTTTTCTAACATATGCTGCGTGTACATGCGCAATGGGAAATAAGGCTACATTCGTAAACCTTATTTCTGGATCCCCTAATTACAACAGTTGATGATAACCAGCTTTCCCTCCTACGTTGGTTGGGATAGCTGGCTCCAGAGACCAAATCATTATTCAGCAAGGACGTCATGTTGTTGAAGGTCCTCACCGAATATGCAGCAGACCTTAGAAAAGTTTAGACAAGTCCAGGGGGACTGGCGAGCATGTCTCGGATCTCCCATGGTGGATGAAGAAGCCCAGGTGCGAGACTAGAAGATGCTTAGATAAAAGCCTGAACCTCTTCCCAAGATCCCATACGAAGTTGAACTAGATGTGAAGACTGGCAAATACATCTGGGATCCTAGGCATCCACCACGCGACGTGCTTGAAGACTAGCAAATACATCTGAAGACAAGGCCGCAGAACAGTGACCAAATAGGCCGTTCCTCCTTCCAAAAACGCACTCTTCTTCCCCACATGGCTGGAAAAATGGAAGCTAGGCAACGGATGATGGAGTTTGAAACTCTCACCAAGAAGCTCATCGTATCTTTGAAGTATTCGCCCAAAAAATAATGGGAACCAGACCAGTCGTGATGAAGAATGAGAGGCGATGGAGGGATTTATAGGCCAAGCAAACAGTAAAGGCTGAGCGGCAATAAATGACACTTTAATAAAAACGGCGATTTCTTTTCCAAGAAAAGAAATAATGACTGTTGTTAAAAGGACGTGAGTATTAATTGTGCACGAAAACCGAAGAGTGCTCAATTAATGTAAATATATGATTGTATGACACAAGATAAGTAAGTTGAACGGTCTTCAAATCAGAGTATGCCACGTGTCTCCACCTCACCAAAGATTGGGGCAGCACGCATATATATACAGAGAGTTTTGAAACACTAAACTCGGTACAATTCAGATAAGAAAATCTCAGGTGCTGTGAAGACACCGGGATGATGGTTTCCACTCGGTTAAACGGAATATGGAAAACACATGGGCAAGACCAACTCGGTCAAGCATCTAGGGTTTCGGTGTTAAAAGTATGTAACCTGGAATCTCGGGGTTACAGCTTATAAACCCTGATGTCTCGGTTTAAAATATAAACCTGGAATTCTGGGTCAGCACACGCGAACTCCCAGCAATCGCGAGCACACGGTCTGGATTTTGAAAATAACACATCCTGGCAGTTCAGAAACCTGAACTACCAGGATGGGGGCAGATAGAGTGGGCAACGATTTGCGTATTATCAAAAATCGGTATTAACGCGAACCAGAAAGTTTAATGCAAGCTCGGACAAGTATCCGAAATGAGCACATTGAACGATTTGCGCAAACATTAAGTATTTTCTATTTATTGAGATTTACTTACGCGTTATTAAATGTAGGAATATAAACCAGGAAATTAGGCCGGGAAAGTTGCTATGAAAGCAAAGCCGGATACAGGAGATCTCAAAAAGCAGTCAATTAATCTCGGCAGCTCAGAGACTTGAACTACCAAGCTTGGGGGCAACTGTTATGGACTCGAATAATGGGCTTGGCAGAGACTGAGCCCAATAGGAGTGCCTTAGGCGGGAAGCCCTCCTTGAGATAGGTAACTTGCCAATCACCTCTTTAATGTGCCGTTAATTCAGGGATCATGCAGATACTGGAGCAGGCACCATTAAGACGTGAGATACGCACGATGCCAGAGAAGAGCTGAAGGTTAGGAGGACGAAACCCTAGGTAATCTCTATAAATAGGAGGTTACCTACTAGGTATGCTCTCCACGTTCACCATTACATTCATTACCATTCAGTCTCACTGTGCACACACACCACCCTCAGGCGAAGAGCCAACCCCGTGTAGCACAGTGATCTGTTAGCAACCGCTGATATCTCCTCCATAGATACCAGTGGGCGCTATACCCGATCCAATATCAACCATACCTAGCCCATTGAGGCTAGACATCTGTGTTCTATTACAGAACACATGCATTCAATTTTATTGACAGTTTTCCTCAACAAACAATCTTGATTTCTTCGAGACAAGAAATACACAGTTTTGCATGTGATTTTCAAAGCTCACTAGAAGACAATGTGATCATAAAGCAATCATGGGCATGACAAAATAATATTCTTGGCAAAAGAGAGGATCCAGAGAAAAAAAAATAACTAAGTAAACACAATGATATGCAAAATGTTTTTTCTTCACCTACAAGTTCATTTGTGTCTTCAAAATGACCTTCCTATGAGCAATTCCTGCAAGAAACCACACAATAGGTTTAATGTGGCATAACAAGGTTACTTGAGTTAAATCAGGAAACCAACTATCATTAATATGAGCCCTCAATTGTAACTTATCTATACCCACACAATCTAATATTTCATTGCCAATATCTAGACTCTTCAAGACAAGTTCATAAATTAGTAGCAGCAAAGTGCTATGTCCAAAACTCAACTCTTGATAACACACTTTTTCTCTGTTTTCTGTTGGTGAGAGAGAAAAAACAAGAAACTTTGTTAACTAGAGAATATAGAGTTAATGAATAAGAATGCATTCTTGAAACACTAATGCAAAAAAGGGCTTTAAAACCGCCTCATTTAGACCGGACTATCGACGCCCCAGTCTTAAAGCTATGATCGATGACAATTTTATAAATATAAAGAACTTCTTATACCGGATCATTTTTTCATAGGTCTTAAATATATTATCCAGACCCGTTAAAAAAACAACCGGTCTTAAAAATGTTATTAAGAAATTGAAATATCAATTACTTTATGGAGAAATCTCATACAGACGGACTTATATTTTTTGCACTCCAAAATAATACGGAAAAATTTAAATATAAAGGTATTAAAGTTTTAAGACGGAACATATATAATAGCCGATCTTAAAAGTTATTATTTTAAGACCAGACCTAAAATGCGGCCGGTACAAAATAGAGAAAAAGGTTAAATAAAAAATTAATTAATTTTAAGACCAGAGTTATAGAAAGACCGGTCTTAAAGGTTAACTTTTAAGACCATGTACTAATTTGTCCGATCTTAAAAATAAAGCGCCAAATATATTTTTCTTTGCGGAAGCTTTTGTTACTCTCATCATAGAACCTCTGTTCACGTTGCAAAACCCTTCCTGTTGCATTACCTCTCTTCCTCGCCCACGTACCATTAGCCTCTGTTACTCTCTCATTTGCTCAGGCATTCCTCTCTTCCTGTCTCAAAAATGAACGGTGAAAACGATTCTAGTCGTGTTCCTGGAACGCCAGTTACTGGTGTGACTGGTGTGTGTCAGAACGAACCCTCTTCATCTCATAATGAGCCTCGTAACCGCCGTGCACGCCGTGGTAGAAGTGGAACACGAATGATGGATGTATCCCTAAGTCGGACTTCTGGGACAAAGCTCGAGATTCAGTTTGATGAAAATTTGCAACCTGTCAGTCCTAATAAAAGCAAATATAATAGTTTTGTCGGCTGTCTAGCACACAACAAGGTTAGCATCTTGACAGATGAGTGGAAAAATGTGGACCTTCGTACTGTAAAGGATCCTATTTGGGACACTATCCGACTTACATACACTGTCCCTGACTGTCAGAAGTTGAAAGGCTCAACATTGTCTTATTGTGCTGATTGGTGGAGGAAGTTTAAGACCTTTCCAGCTAACAACTATATTTTTTCCGAGGTTCGGCCTGACCATAATCCTTGGGACAAGTACACATTTATTGATTAACAAACTTAGCAACAATTTGTTTAGCTGCGGACCACTCCTGAAGCTCTGGTGAGTTTATATTTAGTTTTGTTTGCCCTTTTGTTTGCTTATTAACCTGTGCGGATATGTGAATGCTATTGTGTTCATCTAACCTTGTTAGTTAAATGTTTTGGTGTGTGAATAGAAGTATACATTTCCTGCCTTTTGTCCTGCATCAGAGGAGCATGTCCTAGTTCTATGCAAGTCTGATATGTAAACCGTGAAAAGGTAAAATACTAAGTAGGTAATTAGGGAAATAATAATGGCATAAGAGTCAATCCATTATTATAGTCTTAATTTTGTTATAGTAGGCAGTGGTTAGACATTGCTGTTAGTTAGTTAGTATGTTAACTATGTAATGGTTTCGGTGCAAGCTGTTATTGGGCCTTAAGAGTCAAGCCTCTAACTATATATAAGAGGTTAGTCTACTATGTGTAGGAACCAATTATGATGAATGAATGAATTAACTGAGTTGGCAGCAATTCTGCAACTCTGATCCCCTTTCCTCTGTTTCTTCTAATTTCTTCTACAATTCTACATCTTCCTTAAATAAAATGTTGAAACTTGATGAAGTGAATTTGACTAATGTTTGACGTTCATATCAAGCAGAAGTTCTCTAATTTCTGTTAGTGACATGGCTGGAATTCATAATTAATAGTTGTTTTCAATTCTGATTCACAGAAAAGAAAGGAACAAGCACAGGAGATAGGGAGAAATAATGATTGCCCGCATAGAACTTCTCGCGGCGGATATGGAAAGGCCGAAAAAGAATTGATGGCGGTCAAGCGGAAGAGATTGGAAGATGAAGCTGAATGCAATCCTTCTGCGATAGTTGATCAGCCATCTCCAATACGTCGCGAGGAGTTGTGGTTGTATATTCGGCAAAAGCCAAGCAGCACCTACACGAGTGAACAAACTCGTCTAGTTGCTGAAAGAATTGTAAGTATCGATATTGTTATTTTGTAGTTACTAAACATGTTTCATTATTAAGCTTCTTGTTATCTGTATCTTACAGGAATATATTAAAAAGAAAGAAGCATAGGGATCTTTTGTGTCGGACGGGAGGAATGATGTTCTGACCGTTGCGACCGAAAAATCGGATCACTCGGGGCGTGTAAGGGGGATTGGAGGACGGGTAGGCCTAAAGCAATACTTTGGTAAATCCAAACGCCATAAATAAAGTATGGTTACCCGGGAGGAGATGGAACAGACGCTTGCCAAATTAAGTGAGGAAGCAGCGGCTAAAGAAGTTTTATTGACTGCAATGTTTCAATCCAAGATGAGTAAAATGAAGTAGGAGATGGATAAAATGATGTTGCTTTTGCACTCTCGTCCAGAGACCAGTGTTCCTTTCACACATTCACTTGCACCTAAGCAGCAGAGCACTAGAAGTGATAGGTCGATTAATGAGAAGAACTGAAGAAACCGAAGTGATAGGTCAATTTCGGAGCAACTGTGTCCATTTCGGGTCGGATACAAGGTGGGTTAACCCATTTTCTGCAATCTGATCTGAAATGCACAACTGCTAATTCACACACTGGGGCCAAAAATAAGTTCCTTGTGGCCAAAAGTGCACAAGAAAAATTTTGTTTCCCATCTCAGCTCTTCAAGTGTCTTTTTAGCTTTAATTTTCAACGTTCCCACTGATACCTACGAATCTACGATGTAAATGATCATCATTTAGCATCAAACCTACCAAGAAATAATTATCTAAGAGTAATCACACAAAATACGAAAATTTTACGCCTTTTAAGCATTAGGAGCTGTTTGGTATGAGAGGCTAGGGGAGGGAAAATGAGGGGAGAGAAAACTTTTTTAAATTGGATTAAAAGATTAATTTAGAGAATTGAGGTAAAAAAATTAATTTATTTTTCTTACTCTTTTATCTTATGTCTTCTCTTTGTTAAAATTTTACAACTCCAATTTTTCAATTTTTTAAAAATCAGGTTCTAAATATTTTCTCTCCCCTACTCCTCCAAATCCTTGTATCAAACAGTCCCTTAATCAAATGCAGTCACTCTTAATAATATGCCAATAATTTGTGCAATCAAGCTCATAGAAATATGCTAAGAACCCTCAATTATATGCTATTAGTATATGTATGTGTGTATGTATGCATGCATGTAGATATATGTTTATGTATACGTATATACGTATACATGTGTGCACACACTTAACTCTATGTAACTTCTTAATATGAAACAGGGTTCGATCACAAGAAGTTACATAAAGTGAAGTAAGCATGATATTCCATATAAACAAGACCGGAACATGCATGTTCCTTTACAAAAAGAAGATTTGTCCCATGTACTGCAAATTTTTCTTCATTAAAGCACTTGGATGATATTTAGTACAAACAAGGTGGAGACACTTAGTCAAAGGGACTTACATGGCCTCTAAAGTGTTATGGTTCTTTTAACTACGTTTATATTATTTTAAAGTATCTCATTTTTTAGTAGAGATATTGCTTGACTTGCAAAATTAGATTTACATTTTTTTTTTTGGAATGATTAATTCTTTTTGAATATCATGATAAATTTTTAGTTGTTTCTTTAAAATGTTCCTTTGGTATTTATTAATGTATGACTAGATAACTAATTTGTACATCTTAATCATATTAGTTGAGTGAGTTATTTGTAACAAATATGCATTGGTTTTCCAAAAATGATCTCTTTAATCAACTTCATTGGAATTATCATTTGATAAAAATATCCTTAACATATGTAATCAATTTTTTTTAAAAAAAAAAATTAAATTTTAAAAATAAAATGGATTGAGTCTTATATATTTATTATCAAAGTAAACCTCTTATTTAGCTCTTATATTTAGGAGCTGATGGAGTGTACTATTTTAATTTTTGAGCACAAATTTTGACTATACTAGTTTTTAAGTGAAAAAAAGAGTAAGGGACAAAAGTGATAGATTATATAAATTTAACAAATAATAAAAAAAGAGGGAAAAAACTTTAAGAACAAATTTCATTATCAGTGAATGAATCACACATTCAACTTTTACATAATAACAAGCACACTATTTTGAAGCCTTTATTATTCAAAACCCTAAAGGTAGGAGACAACATAAAAGACAGGTTAAAATCCACACGATTCAAACGCAAACACTAAAAAACCTAAACCCTAAGAGCATCAAAACATAGGTAACTACTTAATGAAACACACAACAACTTATTGGAATCTTCATCAAACATTAAAACATATAATAACAACTATATGAAACGCAACACACAACTTATTGGGAAATCTCTTCATCAATCATTTCAGGGCTGAAATTTTTGAGAGAGATCATATCAGATAAGATAGGAAGAGAATGATGGACCCCACTTCGACGGACATTCTCTTCAAGCGAAGAATTGTTCCGCCCGATCTACTCGACGGGGATCAAGATTAAGAATCTGGAGATTCACAAACACAAGAAGTCAAGAAAAATATGAGATTCACTAATTCTCTTTTCTATGTTCTCTCTCTCAAAAACATCAAACCCCATATATACCTGGCCTCGTGATCTCAATCACTTCGCCGCTACCGGCAAGATCAGCAGCATTAATAATATTATCAGACCGATCAACTTCATGTTGTCCATGGCAGCATTCAAAGACTGCTAATTTGAACTTCATGGGACGTTGGCATTTTGGCTCTGGGCATGTAACAGGTATATGTATATCAGACAGATAAGTCTTGAGCGTAATATGACTACAGGTTAAGGGTTTTTGCTGTGACTTGAGATAATCATAATGACGTAAAAGAGACACATCAAATCCAGGATCTTTCTCAATGTTGTGCCTCCATTTGCTGAACTCAGTGAGTGTCTGATAAAAAAGCTCGCCGTCACAAATCCCCTTAACACTCGCGCCTTTGCTCAGGACAACCCAGCCGGTCCGATCCTGCCGGACTCCGAGGAAGAGCTTAACCTGTCTGAATGTTTCTTCGTCGACTTCCTCTTTGTTCATCCTCCTCAAGCCATCAAATGTGCTCTCCACATAAGTCCAGAATTTGGCGATCGTCTCGCTTTCGTCCTTGTCCTTTTCGCCGTGGCGACAGTACCTCATGATGATGTCGAATCTTCTTATGATGTCATCATTTCTTATTTTTTCCAATTCTCCAGGGAGCTTCATCACCCACTGGTCATCGGGCCAGTCCGAATCGGTGCGTCCACTTACAATGATGTAAGCGTTCTCATTGAGCTGATAATTCACAAGAACCAAGAAAAAAAAAGTTTCTTCCATTAGTTTAGTTAAGTCTCATCCTAATTGGCTTTCAGGCCGATAATATGCCTCCCGCTAATGTATTTCTTCGGCCTCTGATTCCCCCAATTTGATCATTAGATTATATATAAAATGAGTGAATTCTTTTTATATTTTATGGGTGCAAGTAAATTCAAAGTTGTACCATTTGATGACCAAAAAATACCATTTTTTTTAAGATTTTAATGATCAAAAGAAATGGAAAAAACATTTTGAAATTTAAGATATTACAAAGGGCATTAGAAGTATTAAAAAGAAGACCCCTCAACCCCCATTCTAACCCTTCATTTGGATATAGAGAATAACATAAATACGGGGGAGATAACACTAAATGATAGTTTTCCCTCCTAATATTTTCTTCGCCCTATTATTATATACTTTAAAATTGTGTCATTTCTTTTTAAATTAAAACTATAATCTTTGAAAAGTCATAAAAATTTGAAAACTGCACCATTTCTTGCCATAAGATATATCACCATTTTTATATAAAATCTAATAATAAAAAGAAATAGGGAAACGTATTTGAGAAGTTGGGGGAAAATTAAAAAGAAGCAGAAGGGGCAGCAGACACCTCAAATCCTATTCTCTCTCTATTCATATGAAGCCCAAATAATTTATGACACATAAGATACTTATTTGGAGCTGATTAAACATGCTTAATTTTTTTTTTATAGTTTAAAATTTTAATATGTTTTGTCATCAGTTAATTACATCTAATCATTAAATTCGTTGAATAAGAATTTCAAGGTAAATGAGACCAACGGTATTAAAATTGAGGGACTAAATAGAAATATATTTTATAAATTTAAGGGACTAAACAAAAAACATTTTGTTAACTTATAAGAGGACCAAGTTGTATACTTCAATCAAAGTTTTTGTGTTTTAAATTAAAATTGAAGTAAACTAGAGGAAGAAAATTAGTATATGTACGTACCCAAGTATTGATAATGTGATTACTTTTCTGCAACTCATTCCAAATCCAGTTCGATTTCTCAACAGGAGCATCACCTAGGCGCCAAGGGAAAGCTTGGATCCCCCAAGTGAACAAAATGTGCAACGCATTGTCGTTTAAGAGTTCACCTTGAGGGCTAAAGAGAGGCACAATAGGGTTCATATTGTCATACTTCAATCTATTTTTGATCAGATCCTTGCATAGTTGAGGAATAATAGTGTAGTCCACCACGTGGCACTTCATCTTCCTCCTCATCACATGGAACCTTCTATTGACCTCGACTGAATCTTCATGAACAATTGGGGCCCAGAGAATCTTGAAACGGTCTTTTTCGAATTCTATCACAGTTTTGTCTTTTCTGTATCGTCTCACTATTCTTGGTTGGCTTTGTTTCAGTTCTTCATAGATTTTGTTCAGAAGATTTATTTCATCATCTATTCTGTCCAGCCCAGAAATGAACACCAGCGCATAGTTTGTCTTGAAATCTACAATGATTCCCTGTTGGCAACAAAAAAAAAAAAATCTTAAACATCCAAATGTTTATATGAATTGGTGCATTGCCCTGATGGCAAAGTGAAAATCTTGCAATATGGGAGAGCGAGGTGGTGGCTACAATCCCACAAAGCTAGTTTAGCCTCCTTCTCATATAAAATTGATACTCCCCCCGGTCCTAATTATAGGAAAACATTTGGGAGTTGGTTTTAGTCCTAATTATAAGACAACATTCTAATTTTTGTCAAATTCTTCCTAAAATACCCCTATTTTATTCTCTAAAGTGTGTTTGGTTTTTGGTGAGTATATGTATGTAGGTGCATAGACTCTTCCAATCAGTTAAACTTTTAGATATATATATCTTTGTATCTATATATGTATATATGTGTGTCTATACACAAATAAAAATATGATGAAACTGGGAAGAACTTGATAAAAAGTAAAAAAAAAAAAAAAAAAAAAAAAACTGCATTAACCTAATTAAAAATATATAAAATTATAAGAACTTAATAAAAAATAAAAACCTGATTAAAAATTGGGTAAATTTAAAGATACTTGCAAATTAAATATCCAAAGAAAATCTTTAGATTTTTATATCAAGTGTGAAGGAATAACCGATCTAATAATAAGTGGGAATGGTGTCATCTTTGTAGAAAAACTAGCATGCATAATTATATTACCAATATAGAAGATCTAATTAATCAAAAATTTCATACTGGTTAATTAAACACATTAAGTGATGTTAGAAAAACTTTCTACATAAGCATCATTAATATATAATTAATAATTAATTAAAAAAGTCATATATACTACTCATCTATGATGATCACCTTAGGAAGGTCCTGATCTAAGGGGAAAAGCAGACACTTCAAGACATGTACGATGTCTTTAGGAGATTCAACACAAACCTCACGATTTCTATACTCTTTCCACCTTTCTGCAATGGGGAGGGAAAAAAAAAGATAACATTAATTCAGTTATATATATATATATATATTTGAACTCAATTAATTTCTTGAGTAAATACTCTTTTTGGTCCCTGACAAAAAACACGGACCCCATTTTGATTCCTGACAAAAAGAATGTCCTTTTTAGTCCATAAAAAGGATGAATAATGGTCGATTGGTGGACATTTTGATCCCTCACAAATTTCAAAAATGTCCTTTTTAGTCTCATAAAAAGTACGAATAAGGGTCGATTTTTTTGTCAGGGACCAAAATGAAGTCCGTGTTTTTTGTCAGGGACCAGAAAGGGTATTTACTCTTAATTTCTCTGTCACAAAAATATAAATGAATTAATACATGTATCCTCTCCTCCAGTCCACTTAACTAGTTTGAATAAATTAAGAAAGCTAGTCAGATAATTATTATGTAATCATAAAAAATGTGAACCTGATTTTTCCAGATAATTATACATAAATTTGATTATATATTATTTTATAAGTTAGATCAAATAAATTATTTTGGAAAAAAATATAAATATTAGAGATAAAATTGGCTCCTATAATTAAGACTGGAAGAGTATATATATGGGTGTGCTCGTGCGCATGTCAATGTAATTGATTAAGCTTCTGACCTATCTCCTTTTCTATCGTTTTCTTATAATCCTCTAGCTGGAGGCGAACGCTGGAAATCTTGGTGCTAATATCGGTTAAGTTATACCTGAAAATCGATAATATATGATATGAAAAAACACCCAGTAATTGAATATCCTATAAGTACTCGTTTGGTTTCACTACAAATTCATAATGCTTTAAGTATGTAAAATGAGTTTTGTCCCGTAAAACTTTTAAGTTTACCAAGATGTTTGGGAAACATCAAAATAAGTTCAAGATTTTTTTTTTTTAATTTTTTCAAGGATAAAACGCTTACACACGTACTTTTTCTTCGTACATCACAAAATCAAATCAAGTCAATCTATTAGTCAAAATTTGAATTATCCTACGTTAAAGACATGAAGGACAGAACTTGGCCTAATTGTACGTACACCATGCAACTATATAGAAAGAGATAAACACAATCTTGATATAATTAAGCCCTAGCTACATAATAGATGAATAGAATATTCAAGTTGATGGCATATTTGAACAGAAAACATAAAATTCAGCATGGCAATTAAGCGCGTGGATTCGCTAATTTGCATTTGAGTAACTAATTTCGCTATGTTAACCCCATTAGCACCTGCAACTTTGATCTATTAGCACTATTAACCCCTGTACAGGAGTTAACAATCCTAACAAAGCAAAATTATATTGTTTAATTGAGGGAGAAAAACACACAGGTATCAAATTAAGAAATATAGTCACTTACAAATGTGTTTTCTTTACCGAAAGAGAGAGACATAAAGAGAACTTACGGAGCACCGGAGAGAACATCCAATTGAGAAGCCAAAACAACAATGGCGAGGACAGTCCAGTAAACATAAGCAGAATATATATGCATGACCTCTAACAAAGTTGGAAGGTTCTTGCTATCATAAATGCTGATGAAACGCCCCAAGTCAACGATAAAACAAACAATCTTGTAAACATTCTTCACAACATCGTTGTATCCAAGGATGTCCTTCACTTTCTTATTAGTAGTATCGAACTCATTAACGTTGTTCAGCACGGCCAGCGAGTATCCGAGGCTGTTTTTTGTAGCTGCTGAGATCTTCTGCTCATAGAGGTCCCAGAAAATACCAAACTCTAAACCAAAAGCCGCTAGTGCTATCACTGCTTTTGCACACCATGAATATGACTCCATAGTTCTTAGAACCCACATTGTTTTTTCATGTGCCTTTGATCGGTTCTCATCTTCACGTTTTGAGTCCCTCATCTGTCTCATAATATTTATAACGCAAATTAATAATAAACTAAGGATAAAATTGAATATGATAAATTTAATGAACTCTGTACGACTTACATTAAGAATAAAGAAATAATAGTCTGTGTGCCCGATAAATAGGACTAGAGGAGTGTAATATACAAATAATCAAATTATGTAAATAAAAAAGGTTGGTCCGAAAACCGGTCATAAGCAATATATAAATGCTTTTTCCAAAATATCTTTTTTTTGGGGGGGGGGGGGAGCAAATGAGTAGGGGAAAAAAAACATTTGGGAGGTTGGGACATTACAAAGGATATTAGAGAGTGGGGCATTAAATTCCTTTTGCCCTAGGAAAAAGAGGGGGCGAAAAAAATAATTAATATATAGATATGACATATAATAGTCTAAGAAACAAAAGAAAAAAAAGTCAGTGAAAGTTTGAGACATCCTTTAAATAATATCTTCAAAATAAGTCACCCAAAAAAAATTTATCTCCTATAAAAGACTGAAGGGAGTATAACACAAAGTGTGGATGTGAAACTTCGAAAATATTAAGAAGAAAAAAATTGAGAACTTATGGGGCCATGAACTTGCCAATCCCACCCGTCCTTCAGCTGGGTCCCATACATTTTATGGGGATTATATGATAGAGACACACTACTTGAGAGTTACAAGAATAATTGAAGGGCCACTTGGTCATTTAATTATGGAATTTTTTTTTTTTTTTTGTAAGAATGAAAATTGAATGAGAATGAGTATTAATTATAATCAAAAGATTATCTCCGGCGTGTCATCTAAAGGGAGAAAATAAATTTATTTTGTAATTTTTGGGTTTGATTTGATTAAAAAAAAACACACAATTCAGAAATATAAATTGAGGAAATGAAAAACATTCTTGACGTCGATGCAAGTATAACCTGACAAGCAAGATGCTTGAGTAAATCTATCGGTGGCTCCACTGGGGCAGTAGTCTTCTCGACCCTTGGCAGATCAGACTGAAGCAAACAATATAATTATTTTCAGATTAAATATATATTATTGTAAGACAATTCATTGCTTTAATCCCCACACAAGGGTTTGTGGCCTACAATGTGCCTCTCTAAGGTATTTTGTACTGCTCCAACCTTCTAAATGTTTTTTTTCTTTCGATTATTTGATTCAACATAACATGAGTGAAATTTTGATATCTTATGGATTTTTGAAAGAGAAATATACTCTAAATATTTTTTTAAAAAATTGTAAAAAGTTCAAAACTGCGTCATTTTATGCTTATAAAATCTCAAAATATCACTCATTTTATGTCGAATATAATGATTTAAAAGGAAAAAAACCATTTTTAGAAGTTAGGACATTTTAAAGGGCATCAGAAGCCAAACAAGAAGATGATGATGATTAATTACCTCAGTAATGTTTGGATCACAAGTACGAAGTGAACGAACAAAAACATCAGAGACAACATTAGTGAAAAGAGCTTCATGATCGAAGGGCTTTTCCTGTTGGTTGGAGCTGCTCACGACAAAGTGATCATAAACCAATTTCAGGATGTCCTTATCTTCTAGGGTTAACGGCTTCACCATCTTCTTTGAGGTTTCGAATGATATGAAGAAAATTGTGTGTGTCTTGTGTTGTGTATTACTCATATGTCCATACAGTCCCATATTTATAGGCTTATGCATGGTTGCGTAACTGGGACACGAGCAAAGAGTAGTATATAACTCACTTTACCAAAAGAATTCAGGGAAAATTAAAAATTATCTCATTTTTAATTAAGTTCTTATAATTTTCCATCTCCTTATTATGTTCTTAGGAACCAATTGGTACGGGGAAGATTTAAAGAGGAAAAGGAATGGAAGGGAAGATTATGAGAGAAATTAAAAAGTTGAGCTGTTTGGTAGACATGGGAAGGCGAGTTAAGTTGAGGGAAAATGAATGGTTTGGTATGAAGAATTGGGTGTTAGTTAAGTGGGAATATGAGGTGAAATACCAAAAACGCCCCTAAATTAAAAAAACAATACAAATTCCTGTAATTGAATTTTGTTTTTTCGCAGTGGCCCTAAGACGAATTAAAAAAATGCCCCCAAGATGAATTCTCGAGAATTCATGTGAATTCTCGAGAATTCATCTTGAGAATTCAATGTGAATTCTCGAGAATGTCTCCTTCGTCCCTCACTCTCGCGGCCAACATCCAGGGGAAAAAAACCAGTCCTTCATCCTTCTCTTCCCTCTCATCTCTGCCCTCTTCGTCGCCTCTCCTTCACATCACCGACGCCGATCGTTCGTCCACCATCGCCGGTGCTGCTCCTTCATCCACCATCGCCGGCGCCGCTCCTTCATCCACCATCGGAACTTGGGACAAAGATGGAATAAGGAAGAGAGAGAGAGAGAGAGGAGGGTCGAAGCTTAGGGGCTTTTTTGTCTCACAGCATGACTTCCCGGGAAGATCTTCAAATCCCACCAAAAATGGAGGGAACCAACCTTCCCATGAATGAGGGAAGATGGAGCACCGCCGGAACTTGCTTTCCCGGAAGATGGAGCGTCCAAACGGTTATCTGTGAAAGAAGATGCTGAATCTTCCCTTCCCTTCCTGAATCTTCCGCCTAACAAACGGGTCCTTATAGTTTACTCAATTATGAGTATTGGTCCTTATATGCACTCATGATTTGTTAATTTGTAAAGGAAACAACGTTAATAGCTGATGACATGGCCATCACTCAACATTATACTAGGAATAATTTTGTCACATGGATCTAATAAATAAGATCGAAACCAAAGCATATTTATATATTATTTGTGAATGTGTGTGTGTGTAGGTAGACAATTATAAGCATAGTAATTTTTTATTTTAATGTTAAGAATAAATAAATTTTTTTCCATCCTTTTATATTTAAAATATTTGTTTATTATGTATTTTATGACAACTTACATGTTGATTAGTCCGTATTTACACCATCCTAAATGATTAACATATTGTAAGCATTGGAATTAATGTCTATAATTGACAAAACTATAAGGACCCAATATAAAAACTACAAGGACCTAACTAAAAAATTCAGTGAAACTATAAGAGCTTATGAATTAATTTATGTATTTAGCTTATTGGCTAGCTTTAATTTTGTCTTGTCTCTATTGAACATGAAATCCGTTTGCTTTATTTAAGGTCCATTTAGAGTTCTTTAGATATTAGAACTTTTGCTTTTCAAAAAGATGTTCCGTGTCCATATCCTTTAGTGTTCAAACCCTTCAAGGAAAGAATAAAACTTAGTTACAATATACTAAAGCTAAAAGGTAAAAGGAAGCAGGATATATTATAAGATTGTGAGCACCGCAAAGAAATGAATCAAATGTACAACATGTGGTCAAAAAACAAAAAGAACAAGGCTCACTTATTAGGATACAAGGCTTCACACTTAAGTGATCAATATATATATATATATATAAACACACTTAGAAATCATTTTTAAAGGATAAGCTGATTCTAATGACTCACTTTCTCCCATTCTGAAAGCGAAAGGCTTTGCAACTAATATAATGAATCAAATTTGGTTATTTAATTAGTTTAAGATGACTCTAATAAAAAGGTTATCTCTTTTTCTCCATCGAGTAAAAGTAAAAGAAAGAAAAATACATAGTAGCGTCAAGCACATACTTTTGGCCCAAAAATCAAAAAGGTTAAAATGCACGAAACTTCCCTAGTTAGTTTTTGAAATCTAATGTTTCATGTCTTGCCTATCAATTCCCTTGCTGTTAAGACTACCGTTAAGGTTAGCGATTTTTGTCATGTCAATTTTTTATTTATTTTTAATTATACATCATGTCGTTTAGAAAAATAACACTTAGCATTTGACATACAATTTTAAATCTTTTTAAAATACATAAAAAATAAAAAATCCTTACAAAAATTTTAAAAATTTATTCAACCACATCCTTTTTTAAATAAAGAAGTATAAAATACTTAAAATTACATGTCAAATCCCAAGTGCTTTTTTTTAGACATGGTATATTATAAAATATATAAAAATCTTGATATGGCAGAAACTATTAACTTTAATGGTAAGTTTAATGACAAAGAAGTTAATAGTTAAAACATGAAATGTTAGGATCTTTAATTTAACCTTTTATAAGTTAGAGGGTTATAAGTAACTGACCCAATATTCATAGATATTATATGTATTTTAGGGGAAAAGAGAGAGCAGATAAATAACTTATGAATGTTAAATTAGTGGAAGATTAATTTCTTTAATTTTGGTGCGTGTGTATATTCCCTTGGGGAACCAAGGGTTAATATCAATCAATTACTAAAATATCAATGACACCAATTCTAAGGGGAAAAATGAGTCAAAGCATCCCAAAATTGAACGATGACTCCTTAAATAACTCCAAAAATTAACCATCAAATACAAGTAAATATGGGGAGTCATCAATTACTTTTTTCCCCTTTTTTTCGCCACCGAGAATTGAACTTGGGTTGCTGGATTTTCTATCTTTAATAGGAAATATAATGTTACATTACTTTTTTTTGCTAAAGAATAATTTTTCATTATTTTGAAGTATACCCAAAGACTAACTATATTAAATTAGTACAGCTCCTTACTAAGTTGATTTGTGCCCTTGTTAAATTATTTAAGATACATTTTAAAACAGTTTTTTCTATGATGACTGGTCATGTCAACAGATTGAGATTCAGTGAAAGCCAATAAGAACAAATGTATTATCCCTTGTATGTGTGTCATGTGGTCCACCAATTAGATTAGGACATAAGACATCAAACTTAATTAATTAATAGAAATCCGTTTTAATGGATAAGCTGATTTTAATGAATCACTTTTCCTCTTTTTGATGAAAGCAAAGGTTATATATAGAACAGTGTTCAAAAAAAGGTTATATATAGAACTAATGACTTAATTTTTGTCTCCATTAAGTTAAAGTAAGAGAAAGGAAAATGCCTATATATTGTAGCATCATCAGGAGGCAGGCAAAAAAAAGAAAATGAGAAAAAGTCATAAAAAAAAAAAGAGGTCCCCGGGGGAGCACATAAATAATTCATGAATGTTAAGTTAGTGTAAGATTTCTTTTTTATGCGTATTATTAAGGGTATTTCACAACGAATACTAGTACACATAAGGGCTTTTACAACGCTAATCTATGTCGGTAAGGTTCAAAACCGACCTAGAAAAAAAGACGTGGCATTTTTCCATTTACCTTGTCAGCACAATGAAAGGGTTACGTTGTAATCAATATAAATAAAATAATCTAATATCACATGAAAGAATTTTATTTTTAATTAATTTATAACAAGATGATATATATATATATCCTTTGTAAATTTCCTATTATTATTGTAATTCTTAGCTATGTTTTAAGGTAGTGTCAGTAGAATTTTGTTATGAGTTATTTCGATTCCATATTATTGAGCTAAGATTGCTAATATTTTGTTTGGATTTGGATTTTTGTGATTGGATAATTTTCATTTATGTATTTCATATTAATTCAATGAGACTACTTTTGCTATATGGTTACTAGTTTGTGTAGTAGATTTGGGTTAATTTAAGTGTCATGATTGTACATTCATATTACAGAAAACATTTGTATTAATTCAATCTATTTCGCACATTAAGTGATTCTTTAACAATATTTCTAAGTTATAGTTACAAATTCGATCATAGGAGTAGCTATTGATTAGAAGTGTCATACTCATATCCAATGTGATTACTTGGGGCTTTTAATTAAGATTTGATGGATTTCAAACTCCCATATCATTTATTGAACAAGAATAGCCATTAAACCAATTTCTTAAGAGAATCCATTTCATTCAAACTCCATTTTATTCCATTCATTTTTTGAAAAGACAAAAAATAGTACCTTTAGGATTTAAATTAAGTTTTGCACTTACCTATTTTCAACAAAACCAAAAATCAATGTCCCTTGTTTTTATTGCATTTGTATGACATTTAAATTACTTAAGAATCAATAAAAGACTCATCTATAAGAGAGAATGATCATAGGTTTGCATATATGTATTCCTTGGTTAATTTTTGATTGTGGACGACCCCAAGGGTAACGTACAAACAAGTCCTCATCAGTGTAGTTCTTGAATTTACAAGTTTTTTTTCCTGTCCTATTATAATTTAATTTCACAAAAATGTACAATTTTTCCTATGATTTATTATTGTGTAGACTTTTTTTTCATATAATAAAATGTATATTAAAAAGGGATAAAGTTGAAACATTTTTAAACTCAAACCTAAAATTGATGAAGTTTAATATTTTTCATGGTTTCGGTGAAACATGTTGGAAGTTACCTATAACTAGTATCAAAAGAGTATATCACTTTAGTTCTTTTTATAAGTCCAGTTGGTTAAAGAAATGATTCTAAATATATGTCCATCTTGAGAGTCATTAATGAATGTTTTCCAATTTTACACTTATTGAATGAAAGAAAGAGGTGAGGGAAAATGTATAACATCTTTTTTTAAATATTCATTAAATAAGGGTATATTTGAAAAATTCAATCAATTTAAGACATATTAAAGTGTTAAGGTGAAATTTTAAAGAAGTTGTGAACACCCTATTTTGTAGGGGCCCCACTAAAAATATAAAAAATAATTTTTTTTTAAAAAACTCATTGATGATGATTGGGATCTAAAATTGGCAATCATCATAAAGGAAGAAAAAAACAAGAGAAAATAAGAAAATTCCCATTGATGATGATTGGGTCCAAATTTGCAAATCATCATTCATTGAAGAGGAAAATAAAAATAAAATAAATGAAAATCCTTTCATTGAGGATGATTAGGGTCCAAATTGGCAATCATCATTAAATGGGAAAAAAAAAACGAAAAAAAAAATCCTCTTATTGATGTGATTGTGGTCCAAATTAAATTGGCATTATCATTCATTAAAGGAGGTCAAGCTAACAAGTTTTATTAACAGATAATACTAAAAAAATTAAAAACGAAAAAAGAAGAAGCATTAATGAGGTAAAACCCTCGGTGATGTCTATTTAAAATGATGCACAAGAGAGAGCAAGACACACAAGAATTTTGGCAGAGTAAGGAGGTAAATAAAGTAGAGAGATTATCCCAATTCTGCATCATATTGTCATTCAAAAGGTTCTCTTGTGGGGGAAAATGGGGAGGACATTCTATCCTAGAAAGACGTTATTTTTCTTGTAATTATTTGTCTTGATTTAATTTTCTTTCTTTGTCGTCCCGAGGAGCGTCTCTCATGAGATAGAGGCACCAACAAATGTTACCTTCCTTCTACTTTTCATATCTTAAAGGGCCAAATGGTGAAGCATATGTAGACACATGTCTATGTCTTCGTACCCAGGCAACAATTTCAAAGTGAAATAGGTTATCATCCTAGTGTTTGTTCACATGATAAATTTAAGGCTTATGATGTTTGCTATGTCTTAAGGATGCGTGTCATATAATGGAATTTCTATAATATGGCAATTATTTTCTTTTCTTTGGCAATCAAAGTCTTGGTTGATTTTGAGCTTATATCACATGATGTATGAACACTGATTTTATCCCTTATTTTATTACCTAACTCCCTTCATTTTGTATCTTTGCAGCAATATTGAGAGCATAAGAGGTACGTGTCTTCATCATGGCTTTTATTCAAATGATATATTGACAAAGAAATTGCTCCTTGTTCTCTTGGATGAAATGCTCGTGTTCTTTTTCAGCTAAACTTGTCCGGTATGAAATATGTTTGCCTCTTCTTCTTCATGTAATTGTGGATGCATCCTTTTTTACATGAATCAGTCTTGAGGTTATTTAAAACTTTGATCCAGAATTTTGTTCATGAAAATAAAAAGAAAAGACTACTCTCTTTTTATAAGAAAACAAAGAGATTGTTTTTTAAAAATAAAAATAAAAAATACAAACCAAACAAAAAATCTTTTTCACAAATAAATTAACTAAAATTTTCCTAAAAAATTATCAACCAATAGCCACCATGCCTTTCTACTCTAATGAACTACGTCGGTTTTGATCCCTCTAAAAGATACGTAGGTCTAGGCTTGTAACAATGCCAAACGCAATGGGCTATGAAATAGAGACAGAAGGAGGCCCAAACCAAGGCCTGGTGTTGCGTAGGAGTGAAAGAATCAGAAGAAGGTCGTGGAAGTTGCGTGATTTGAGTGAGGATGCTTAGTATAAAACGGAAAAAAAAAGGTTAAGGAAAGGGCGTGCAATGATTGTGAATTTCCTTCTTTTCTGCATTTCTTTCTGTATCTTCCCTTTTCCCTATTTCTGCCATTATCCTTTTGTTCTTATCTATTTCCTCTATATCTTTATGATTCTCTTTGTAATTCTCTATCACGGGTGGAAAAAATGCTTTTAAGACCGGACAAAAGAGGTATCGTAAGATCGGACCAGCGTCAGGTCTTGTTCCAGGCGGTATTAAAAGTCTCCCTATTAAGATCGGACACGAACTGGTCTTAAAGAGTTTCTTTCAGACCGGACATTTTAAACCTTAGGTCTTAAAAGTCGTACTAAGTAGATCTGAAATTTTTTTGTTCGGTCCTAAAACTCAACCTTTAAGACTGGACAAAAACTCGACCGCTCTTAAAAGATCCAAATATTAAGACCAGACAAATATCAATCCGGTTCAAAAAATAGCGGATTCTAAGACCAGACGACTAATTACCCGGTCTTAAAAGACTGACTTTCAAGACCGGATGATATATACATCCGGTCTTAAAAATTGAACTTTTAGACCGAAATTATAAATAGACCGGTCTTAAAAGACCAACTTTTAAGACCGACTTAATACCTTTAAGACTGGTCATAGATATACATCCGATCTTAACAGTTGAACATTTAAGACCGACTTATTTATTTCCGGTCTAAATTATCCCAATTTTTTCCCTGTTCTGTTCTTCCTGATCATATATATATACACAAATTCAACACCCAAAACAACACATAAAAGTCAATACTTTAAGCTACAACTATGAACAATTATGAATAAATTGAATTGGGAAAAAGAATACAAATATTATCCACCATGAGTTATGTGGCCTCTTAAGACTACAAATGACTAAAGTAATTTATACAATAAGCTAAGATAACTTACAATCACAATGAGTTACAAATACAACACGTAAATCAACATACATGCCCAATATATTATTCACCATGCCTTCATCTGATTCCCACCCAACAAAGTAACATCCTCTTTTATAACATGCCCCTTTGGATCGGATCTTACCACAAAAACAAAACAAGAACAAATTCATAGTCAGCGTGACATTGTTTAAGAACATAGAAGGAATATAATATAGTTAAAACCTTAAAGTTTTCAAAGAATTCTGCATATGAATATTACCTTATGAATTGACTAGCTCTTTTATAAAGTAATATCCTCCCATATCCCTTCTTGATGATCATTTCTTATGCCGGGTTCATTATCTGCTTCATCTTCTTCGTTCATTTCCGATAGACCCCTTGAAAAAGGAGTACTCTCAGGAAGACCATAATTTGAATGACTTTCCTCATCAATATCAATGACCCTCTTTCCTTGGAGAGCTACATACCACATTTTATTTTCTTGATCGGCGATATAAAAAACATGTTTCGCATGGTCTTCCATAATAAAAGGTTCATCTCCAAAACTTCTACTATTGACATCGACTAAAGTAAATCTTAGCTGATCGATCTGAACACCATTATTGACATTAACCCACTTACATTTGAAGATGGGAAATCTAATTTTGACATAGTCCACCTCCCAGATCTCTTCAATAACCCCATAATATGACATGACTGCCAATTTAGGCCTCTTGCCTTTCGAACTGGAGAAGTGCATAGATTCAGCCTCTAACATAACACCACCGTTCGGATCGTGCTCCTATCATCTAGGGACTTTGTGTAAAATGTATAACCATTGATCACATACGAATTCCAACTTATGACATCAACCTCGGGACCACGTGCTAACCATTTCATTGTATCGAAACACATTCGATCCTCGACCTTTTGTTTGAACCAGTTTGCAAAAGTTCTCGTTATGCTCCCTAATCAACCTTTGTTCGGTCATCGATGGTTTTCTTTCCTTACGACTTCTTTATGTGCGATATGCGGCTTGAACTTCATCAACATTATTCAAGATGTATAAGTGGACTTGTGACAATTCATCGGGATCCACACTCTTTACCGAAGCCCTCGTCTACCCCATTCAGCATGCTGACGTTTTGGAAGCCCAATATGTCTTACTTTGGCCAAATAATTTTGACAGAATTCCATGGCCTCTTCAGAAACATATTTCTGAAAAATTGATGCTTCTGGCAGGTATGCGTTCTTCACATACCCTTTTAGAAATTTCATAGATCTTTCAATAGGGTACATCCACTGTAAATGGATAGGGCCGCACAACTTTATCTCCCTCACTAGATGAAGAATTAGATAAACCATGATGTCAAAAAATGAAAGAACAAAAAGCTTCTCAAGGTGGCACAAGATAAGATATCATTCATTCTCCAATTCATCCAACTTTTCAATCTCGAAAACTTTACTACAAATCGCATTGAAGAAGAAACAAAGTCTAGTCAAAACGACCCGAAGATCATATTCGACGATGCCTCGAATAGCTACTGGGAGCAGCTGCTGCATCAAGACATGACAATCATGAGACTTTTGGCATACTAATTTCAAGTCCTTCATCAAGACAAGCCTCTTAAAATTTGAAGAATACCACGAGGGAACTTTTGTGCCATGTAAACACTCACAAAAGCTTCGTTTCTCATCCTTAGACAAAGTATGAGAAGCCGGGGGACAATAAGTTCTCTTCCCATATGGCCTTGGATGTAAGTCTTCGCGTATTCCCATTGCTTTCAAATCCAATCTTGCCTTCACACCATCCTTCGAACTACCTTGTATGTTGAGAACCGTGCCAACAATACTATCACATACATTTTTCTCCACATGCATGACATCAATACAGTGTCTCATATCAATATTGCGCTAATATGGAAGATCGAAGAATACAGATCTCTTCTTCCATATATTTGTTTCTTTTCTACTCTTTTCAGTCTTACTGAAGATGACACTGATATTTTTAACCTTTTCATACACTTGCTCCCCAGTCAATGCCACCGGAGCTTCATCATACTCTTGGCCACAAAAAAAGGCCTTCTTTAATCGACGATATGGGTGGCCCCGTCTAAGAAATCTCCTATGTCCAATGTAATACCCTGAAAATCTCATTTATTATGATAAGTATCATATTGAGTAAATAATACCTATTGGAAATAGGTGAATATGAGGTCTCAAAGTCCTTGTGGTGAATTTATCTTATTTTTAGGGTAATTACTCCTGAAATTAGATAATTTGCAATTAGGTCCCTAAAACGTTTAAGAATGTGCAATTAGGTCCCTAAACGCATTTACGGGTTATAAAATACGCTGAGGCAAGAAAATATTTATTTGAAATAGGGAAGAATATTGTCCCTAATTTAGGTAATTTATTAAATTATTACCTTGGAAAAATAAAGGGGGGAAGTTAAAAAGTATTATAATGACCAGAATGCCCCCGTGAATTTTAATATAATGCATGTGACCTAAAATACTAATGTCAGTGCAAAAGTTGTGAGGTAATGAGTTATTCTAATTAAGAAAATTGTCAACAATTAGTGGGTAATTAATTAAATAATTACTGGCTAATTATTTGGGCTTAAACAAAGGAAAATCCAAAGATAAGTATGTAAAACCCTATAATTAGTGGTTTATGGCTAAAATTAGCATAAAATATATTTTCTAATTAATTGGAAAATATGGAGAAAAATTGGTAAGATTAAGTAATTTTAAGCCTAAATCAAAGTATGGACCAATAGGAAATTTTGTGGAAAAAATTATGTAAAATAATTTTTAAATAATTAAAAAAAAATATTATTAATTAAATAATTAATTAAAAAACGAAAATTAATAAAAAATAATAAAAAGGACTGAAAATCCTTAATGGATAAGGAGATGAGATTTTCTGGTTAAATGTCATGCAACTTCGGTTAAAGTGTAATCAAGTTGTAAAAGCAGATAGGATAATGACCACCGGTAGAAATTAAATCCTACCTAGAAAACCATGAAAAAGGTTTCTAAAACCATAGTGTATTAGAAACAAGTGAATTTTTATCTCGGAGTAGGCTGTCTTCGAAGTCATTTCCGTAACCGAAAAGGGTTATACGGGACTGGCAGAAAGTTTATCTGATGTTCAAAAAGTAAATCAGATAAATGAAAATCTATAGAAACCAAGCCATAACTTGAAAACCAAGCGTGAGTTGGTAATCAACTGGACAAATTTGGAATCAGTGAATTTTTGTCCTGAAATTGATGATTCCGGAAGTTATTTCCGTAACCGACGCGTTTTTCCGTAAATCTTCGGCAGAACCGGAGAAGACCTGGAAGGGATCAAAAATTTAGTTAACCCAGAAATTTCTAATGAGTAGGAAAAGAACTTCAAAGTTGTGATTCCCGATATCTAAGATTTTACAAGATTACGCGATTCGAACACCGATCGGGGAACTTTATCGGTGCAAGGCAAAAAGCAACTTTGTGACATCATCAAGGATGATGTCATTTTGTGCCACCTAAGGGGGGAAGGACGAAAATCTTGATCCAAGGGCCAGGGATGTGCCATCTTGCAAAAGTGCAATCCTACGGTCCAGAATCCGTCTGACAAAGTGTGAATAGTAACCCAGAAAACCTCTATAAATAGCCTGAACCTCTCATTTGAATTCTCACACCATTCCTCTTGAGCAAGGCCGAAAATTGGAGGAGCATAGCAAGGAGAAGGAGTCTAGGGAAATTCGCAGCGAAGCTCTGAGTATGTTTTTCGGTATTTAGTCTTAAGCTTTCGGTAGTTAGAGTAGAAATGCTAGTTTAGTCTTTAATCTTCCAAGTAAATTTAGATATCATGTTTTAGGGATAAATATGATATTTATTTCAAGAATATGTTGGAGTCGGAGATATGGCAAAATTTTGGAAGATTAGAGTCAAAGTAGCGAAGCTCTGGCGAAATTACGACGATTAGGGGAATAGGGGCAAAATGGTAATTTGTACCTAAAATGCCCGTTATGATGTCAAATATTGATAAATGTGATATTATCATTATAGGATATCAGTAATCCTATTCCACTGTCGTTCCGCTGTCTGACGTGCCGCTGCCGGACGTTCCGCTGTTTTCCGTCAAAAGTGCAGTTTTCCGTCAAACGTACCAGAAGTACCGTATATTGTCAACGGAGGTACGTTCGCGTACTGTAACACTAACTTTGTGCTGCTCATATACATATATGTGATAGATACATTCACAGATAGAGGCTCTGTTTAGGGTCACCGTTTCGGATAGAGACTCTGTTAGGGTCACCGAGTATACATACAAACTTTACACGGGTTATAGTCATAATAATGTCGTTTGAGTTTTCCTAGCGCTGAGGACACGACTGTACATCGTGGCACAGATGTTGCAAACCAGGAATAACTTTGCATGGTATTGTAGTTGTTGTCACATGATCATACGATGTGATTGTAGTTGTTGTCTATATTTCGAACGGTTTGGTGCCGAAGGCAAGGCTAGTCTACGTGGGTGTGCCAATCAATCGCCGTGAACTCGGTGAGGCCCCCATGGTAGACACTTACCTGGCCATTCTGTTCGGTTAACGGAGTTAGGTTCATTGCCCCAAGTCTGGTCAAGGCTTGGTCTAGGTTATATAGTTACTTTTTTTGAAATGTAATTGTACAGAGCTCTGTATATTGTATCACATGATTATTCCTTCGGAAAATTTTTAATATACCAGCATACGCTCGGCATCATCATATGTCGGGGTATTTTTATTTCAGTCATATATATTGTCCAAATTTTTAGTAGCACCTCAAAATCTGTTGAACTTTTTTTTAAAACCAAGTGTCATCCGACACAATTTGTAGTATGGAATTTGGGGTGTTACACTTTGGTATCAGAGCTAGCTTCATAGCTAGTCTCTGAGCATTGTATGGACAACTAGGTTAAGAGTACTGATATAATACTGGTATTGTGATACAGAAAGGATGTATACCCTGAAGGAAAAGGGTTAAGTCGGGTAAGTTAGGACCCAGAGAATGGAGAGACATCACAGAATATGGATTCTGTTGCTAAAATCTAGGACTTCTGATACAGGAGTCTGAACGAAATACTCACCTAGTGTTTCAAAGGGAAGCGATACAGAGAAAGTCGGTACTGCTTAGGTTTTCCTGTAGACAGTAATCTACTGTTAGGTTTCCCTGTAAGAATAGTGACCTGTTGACTAAGTTCCATGTAGGAACAGAGAGTTATTAAGTTACCCTGAGGGGACAATTTCTGCCTTGCAGAGGCCAGTCACCATGCGTGCAACGGGGCGTGGCTCCAGGGACTGAGGTCTTTGACTAAGTCCTTGACGGTGGTAGTTGTTAAATAGATAAGTGAAAGTACTGATAATTGAATATTTTATACACTTATTTTTGTCTCTTGAGTAATAACTTAGGACTCTTTATCTAATAAATAATGGCTTTTATGTTTATTTGGGCCTTGGGCCTTTTATTGCATTTTAGCCATTTTTAATAATAAAATTCCAGTTTTGTATTACTTCACTATTTCTACCATAACTCTTGAAACAGACATCGGATTTGCCTCATTTTTGTCTCATATTTCAGATGATTCAGAGAGCTACAATTGTTATGAAGACATCAAGAGCCAATTCGGTCAAGAGGGCGGTCGATTTTGGAGCCGAAGTCGGATGCACAATTCTGGATTTTATTTGGACCCGAACTTTGTAATTTAAGCCCAGCTTTATTTTATTTCTGTTTTGGGCTAAAACCATTAGAGCCCATTTTCGTTTTAGGTTATTTTTCAGTAAGGCAGCCGCCAAAAACATTAGGCATTCACGAATTCACGATTTTTGACATTAGGGTTTCACGATTTTATGCAAATTCTCTCTACCGATTTTCGCATGTTCTTAGGGTTTTTCGCGTTCTTCATCTTTTCTTCAGTTTTTCCAGCCATGCTCGGCTAAACCCCTGTGATTGACCCAACGATGAGGATTCCATGATTCGTCCGAGAGAACTTGTGCCTAATCGGTAACTTAATCAATTCGTTTTCATCTTATCGGATTCGACTGAAATAGTTCGAATATTAGATTTAATATTCGGTTTGGTTCATCCCAAGGACTAAATTCGGACTAGGTTTTAGTGTTGTTGTGCGATTGCACAGTGAGACGCCACTGTTCGCATAAATTCTAGGCGATCGCCTAGGTGAGGGATTCTCCGGATGAATGCAGAGATTTCGATTCATCCGGAACCAAACGTGATTAGTTATATTTCGTTCGATGATGCATGATTCTGGAATCTGATCGTTGGGTTGGTCATTTTTAATCTGTTTAAGTCTATCAACGTTTTTTCTATCTGTTTATTTCAATTTATTTCGTTTTAATCTGCTGAATCATAAAATCCTAAAACCCCCAATTTACCATTCTGTTTCACTATTGCTATTAATCGAGCCTGCTGCAAATTCGTTGGGAAACGACCCAGGTTCCCTAATTCTGCAAATCGTTTTTGAACTTGGTTTATTTTGGGAGACACGACAAATCTCTTTCAAATTTGGCGCCGTTGCCGGGGAATTTGCATCGGTTTGATTAGTAACAGTATTGTAAACAGCTAGGGTTTAGGCGGTCGGACAGGAATTTTTCTGACTCTGATCACTCAAACCAGGTCTTATTCACAAGGAATTGGGCGTTCTAAGCAAGAGTCACTTCCTAAAAGGAAGTGAGGTCTCACCTATTTTCCCTAAATTCCAACATTTAGATCACTTTTTTCGCTGTTTTAAGTTCTGATTTTTTGATTTCCCCAATAGTCTAGGAGTCGCCCTGTCCAAGTCCCAAAATTTTAAAAATCATTTGATACTGTTTCTGGACTTGTTTAGGTCAATTTCTAGCATAGGTTTTCGCTTTTGTGTGTTTTGTCTTTGTGTCTCTTAGAGTTTTTCCACTTTTTACCACCCCTTGTGGCATTTTCGTAATTCTGATTTTACGGTGGCATCTTTGTCATTACGTATATGTTGCATGAGTACCGGGAATACTACTAATCCAGAAGATCTGTTGCCATTTGATCCTGAAATAGAGAGAACAATTCTTGCTGCTAGGAGAGTTGTAACCTTAAGTCATAGGATTAATACTGAGCAGGACACTCAACTGAACTCTGATAGTGGCCATTCGAATTGTGTCCATTCTATTGATCTTTCTGACTGTGATTCTGATAATATTTCTGATAATCTTGTGTCCACTAACTCAGACATTATGGCAGGAGAACATGCAAATCATCATACTTTGAAGGAATTGGGTGCACCTGATGTTAATTATCAACCTTTGTGCATCCAATATCCTGATCTTGCCGCTAACTTTGAGCTTAAATCTGGTCTAATACACTTGTTGCCTAAGTTTCATGGTCTTGCGGTGAGTGCCCCATTAAGCATTTGAAGGAATTCCATGTAGTGTGCGGCACAATGAAGCCACATGCCATTCATGAAAATCATATCAAGTTGAGAGCTTTTCCTTTCTCATTGGAAGGTGGAGCCAAGGATTGGTTCTTTGTACCTTGACCCTCATCTATTGGGAGCTGGACTGATATTCGAGAGGATATTCCTAGAGAAATATTTCCTTCCTCAAGAGCAAGCTGCGATCAAGAAGGAGATTGGCAACATTAAACAGATCATTTGGGAGACTATGCATGAGTATTGGGAGAGGTTCAAAAGGTTATGTGCAAGCTGTCCACACCATCGAGATATCTGAAAAGACTTGATCAACTCTTTCTATGATGGTCTATCACCGGTAGACAAAGGGTTGGTTGATGCCTCTAGTGGTGGAGCTATGAGTAACAAGACACCTGAAGAAGCCCGAGAATTGATATCCATTATGGCAGATAACTCTCAGGAGTTTGGCACCAGAGCCAATAATACCCCTGTTTACCATGGACAAGCATCTCCAAACCAGTATGATTCTCAGAGATTAGAGAATAGACTTGATGATCTGACTTCCCTTGTGAGGCAGCTAGCAGTGACACAGACAGTACAGTCTTCCCCTCCTCAGAATGGGTACTCTTGTGGGTTTTGTTCTGACCCTTATCACTCTACTGACTCTTGCCCTACTTTGCATGATCCTGCCTATCAAGACCAATCAGTAGCTGCAGTGGGTGTTTTTCTGGGAAGGCCACAATACCAACAGAATAATGCTTTCTCTAATACATACAATCCTGGTTGGAGAAATCACCCCAACTTTCGCTGGAATCAAAATCAGAACCAGAGTAACCAGTATCGCGAGCACTCGGAATTACCAGTAGAGGCCGTACAGACCACAGACTTTCCAGTAACAATCTACACCCTCTTTGCCTTTGCAAGCACCACCTCCTTGACCAGCCATATGTCCACCTCCACAGGCGGCACAACAGCAGGCTAGTAGTAGTGGTGGTTCCTCACTTGAAGATATGATGAAGCAATTTGTCACGGACCAATATGCGGTTCCAACAAACAAGCGACACTTCCATTCGAGTTTGCAAACACAGATTGGGCAATTGGCAACATCATTGAACCAGCTTCAACCTCAGGAATCCAACTCCCTACCTTCACAAACAATTCCCAATCCTAAGGGAAATGTGAGTGCTATATCACTACGATGCGGCAAGCAATTGGAGGAACCTAAGCAAGGCTGCGAGATGTGACTTCCACATCGAAAATGAGTCGGGAAATGTGAAGATTGACTCGAAAAGAAAAAGGTGTGCAGCAAGGTGAAGAGGAAGACATTCCTATCCCTCTTCCTTTCCCTCGAGAGCAGTTCAATCCAAGAAGTTGGCGAGAAAAGGCACAAGAGAAGGATATACTTGATGCAGTTAAACAAATTCCTAAATATGCCATGTTTCTGAAGGAGTTGTGCACCAACAAGAGGCGGCGAAGGGAATGAGCGAGTGAGTTTGAATCGAATGTGTCAAGACTCATCCAAACCTACCATGCCTCGTAAATGCAAAGATCCAGGGACATTTTCTATCCCTTGCCTTATTGGTAACTATAGATTTGATGATTGCATGCTAGATTTAGGTGCTTCTATTAATGTCATGCCTGCATCTGTTTATAGATCTCTTGGTCTTGGTCCCTTGCGTCCAACCGGTGTCATTGTTCGGTTAGCTAATAGGAGTAATGCCCATCCTTCTGGTTTAGTTGAAGATGTATTAGTCAAAGTTAATGAATTGATATTCCCTGCTGATTTTTACATCTTGGATATGGAGGGTGAGTCTCCTAGTAGTAGGTCACCAATCATTCTAGGGAGACCTTTCATGAAAACACTAGGACTAAGATAGATGTGCATTACGGTACTCTTTCCATGGAGTTTGGTGATATATCGTGAATTTCAATATCTTTGATGCCATGAAATATCCTAGGGAAGAGCATTATGTTTTACGTATTGATGTGATTGATGATGTTTGTGGATGATGTTCTTAATGGTTGGTGTCTTGATTATCCTTATTTTTCATCGAGAGTGATACCCCATTTGTGCATGCAATGATAATGAATGGTGCTCTATTTGCACTAATTTGGTTAAGACTGCATTGTTTGGTGATTCGATTTGCTTGATGATTCTACATTACTTGTAGACTCGATATTGATTCGAGTTTGAGCTTCATCCCGATCCTAACGTGCATCCCGATTCGATTTTGATGAGCTTAATTCGATTTTGATGAGCGAATTCGATGTTAACCTTGAGCCGTATAGACACGGTCCTTCGCTTGTGCTTCTTTGAATATGGTTTCGGTATTCCCAGGTGTGATGACACGAGTTGTTGCAACAACCACCCAAGCTTCTCCCTCCACCGAGCAACCGCCCAAACTAGAGTTGAAATCCCTTCCGGACCATCCGAAGTATGCATTTACGGAGGTGAATGAGCGGTTGCCAGTCATTGTGGCAAATAATCTTATGCCAGATCAAGAAGAGAAGCAGCTAAGCTTATTGAGGGCAAACAAGAAAGCCATTGGGTGGACATTGGCTGACATAGTTGGCATTAGTCCTTCTATGTGCATGCATCGGATTCTATTGGAAGAGGACTCTAAGCCAGTGAGGCAACCCCAGAGACGCCTTAATCCTCTTATCCTTGATGTGGTGAAGAAAGAAGTCACTAAGCTTCTGCAAGCTGGCATCATCTATCCCATTTCTGATAGCCAGTGGGTTAGTCCAGTCCAGGTGGTTCCTAAGAAATCCGGAGTCACTGTGGTAGCCAATCAAAAGAATGAGCTCATTCCTACTCGAGTTCAGAATAGTTGGAGAGTTTGCATTGACTATAGAAGACTCAACCAAGCCACTCGCAAAGATCATTACCCTCTACCCTTCATTGATCAGATGTTAGAGCGATTGGTGGTAAGTCTCATTACCGCTTCTTGGATGGCTACTCGGATACTTCCAGATCCATATTGCTCCTGAGGATCAGGAGAAGACGACCTTCACATGCCCCTTTGGGACATATGCTTACCGGAGGATGCCTTTTGGTCTTTGCAATGCACCTGGCACTTTTCAGCGTTGTATGGTGAGTATTTTCTCTGAGTTCCTAGAGGACCTGCATGGAGGTGTTTATGGATGATTTCTTTGTATATGGGTCTGATTTTGATGCATGCTTAGCTAATCTATCTAGAGTTTTGCATAGGTGCATTGAGTCTAATCTTGTCTTTGAATTATGAGAAGTGTCACTTCATGGTTGAGTCGGGTATAGTCTTGGGACACATAGTGTCTAGGAAAGGGATTGAGGTAGACCCCGCTAAGATAGATGTTATTATTGCTTTGCCTTACCCCGCTTCGTGCGGGAAGTTCGCTCTTTTCTTGGCCATGCGAGGTTTCTATCGACGTTTCATTCAAGATTTCAGCAAGACTGCTCGACCCTTGTCCAACCTTACGCATAAGGACACTGACTTTGTCTTTGATGATGCGTGCAAGGCGGCCTTCGATCACTTAAAGCGTTGCCTGACCACAGCCCCAGTGATTCAGCCCCCTGATTGGCTCCTCCCTTTTGAGTTGATGTGCGATGCTTCCAACTATGCGGTTGGTGCTATCTTAGCACAGCGGGTTGATAGAGCCTCCCATGTCATTGCATATGCTTCAAAGACCTTGGATTATGCTCAGTCTAATTACACTACTACTGAGAAGGAGTTGTTGGCTATTGTATTTGCCTTCGATAAGTTTAGGTCATATCTCGCTAGCTAGTAGAGTCATTGTTTTCTCGACCATGCAGCTTTAAAGTTTCTTTTGAAAAGGCAGATGCTAAGCCACGACTCATCCGGTGGATGTTGTTGCTCCAAGAGTTTGATGTGGAGATTCGAGATAGAAGTGGAGCACAAAACTGGGTAGCTGACCACTTGAGTCGTATCACTCATTCTCCCTCTCACCCCTCTTCTATTCGGGATGATTTCCCTGATGAGCAGCTTCTACAGCTGCAAGATAAGCTAGATAAGCTTCCATGGTATGCTGATATGGTTAACTATTTGGTCGCTGGTGTTTTTCCTGTAGATTCCACTGGGCCCAAACCCTTAAATTGAAAAGTGAGTCTAAATATTATGTTTGGGATGACCCTTATCTCGTGGAAATTTTGTAGTGACCAAGTAGTTAGGAGATGTGTGCACGATTGTGAGTTTCAATCTATATTGCATTTTGCTCATGCTTCGCTCGTGGTGGTCACTTTGGACCCCAACGAACTGCTAGGAAAGTGTTAGACAGTGGATTATTTTGGCCTTCCTTGTTTCATGATTCCCATTTGTTTTGCAAATCATGTGATAACTGTCAGAGGACAGGGAGTATTTCCCGTAGGCATGAGATGCCCCAAAACCCTATATTGTTTTGTGAGATCTTTGATGTTTGGGGTATTGATTTTATGGGTCCGTTTCCTGCTTCATATGGTTACACTTACATATTGTTGGCTGTTGATTATGCCTGTGGTGGTGGACTTTGTTAGGTCTAACATTTTCTGCAGGTTTGGCATTCCTAGAGCCATTATCAGTGACCAGGGTTCCCATTTTTGCAATCGAAGCATGGCTGCCTTGCTACGCAAGTATGGAGTGCTACACAAGGTTTCCACAGCCTACCATCCTCGAGACCAATGGTCAAGTCGAAGTCTCAAATCGAGAGATTAAGCAAATCCTTCAGAAGACTGTTAACTCTACCCGGAAAGATTGGAGTAAGCGACTAGATGATGCTTTGTGGGCATATCGCACCGCCTACAAGACTCCGATTGGGATGTCTCCTTATCGGCTTGTCTTTGGTAAGGCATGTCATCTTAGGTTGAGTTGGAGCATCGAGCCTATTGGGCCATTAAGCAAGTGTAACATGGATTTGGCTCGATGCAGGATGGAGAGGAAGCTGCGGTTGCAAGAGTTAGATGAGCTTAGATTGGATGCCTATGAGAGCTCACGGTTGTATGTGGGCCAGAAAGTTCTTCTATTTAATTCCCGTCTGAAGTTTATGCCTGGTAAGCTTCGATCTAAGTGGGATGGCCCTTTTGTGATCACTAACATATTTCCTTTTGGTGTTGTTGAGCTATGTGATTCACCCACAGGAAGAACCTTTAAGGTCAATGGGCATCGCCTCAAGCCATTTCATGAGGGATCCCCACAGCAGCCTGAGGACGCAGAGACTCTCCTCATTGATGCCACCTATCCTCCATAAACCTCATTGATGCCACCTACTCTCCATAAACCCTTGGGAGTATTCTTCTTTCTTCTCCCTCTTTCTCTTTTGTTTGTTCATTTTTTTTACCTTGCTTTGCTTTTTGAAAAAAAAAAAGTCTCTCTTTCTATGATTGCTACATATCATGAACGTGGACATTTTGGCTTTAATGGATCATTCTGTTTGGTCTACAATTCTTGACTCTTCGATTACAAGTCTTGGTAGTTGATTTGATGTTGTTGATTGCCTAAGTTGGTATTGACCTTGTGAGGTTTTGGGCCTGCATGAATGGAATTCATCTTTTGCCATTCTTTCTTTCATGTGTGCATCTCTCATGATTTTTGTTCTCTAGAACTTGCTCCTTTTCTTTTGAAACTACATTTTTCACTTACGTGCATAAGTATGATGGAAGCTTGTTTTCTTTCTTTTATTTTCCTCACTTTGGCCAAATAGCTTTCCCTTGCATTATGATTCCCTTGCTAGCCCCTTTGTGCCTTTTGACCCATTCTTTTCTAAGCCACATTACAAGCCTAAGCGTAAAACCATTTTATTCCGCACCTTGAAGATTTATTGAGCATTGGTTTCAACTTGTTTTGTGTTTAAGTGTGGGGGTTGCTCAGGAGTGCAACAGTTTAAGTGTGGGGGGGAGATATTTGATTTTGACATTGTAATTACGTATACAATGAAAGGAAAGAAAGAAAAGTTAAAAAAAAAAAAAAGAAGAAGAAGAAAAAAAAAGAGAGAGAGAGAAAAGAAAAGAAAAGAAAATACAAAGAAAGAAATGGATACATTAGTAGAATAAAAGTTTCATACATAGAGAATGATTGTGTTAATCAATGCTCTTCCTTTTGATTTCTTTGGTGCTTAGCCTCTCATTCCATACTATTACCTACCTTCACCCTAGCCCCATTACAACCTTTAATTACAAGCTCTCTTGATTTGTGCATGTATGTGTTGTGAGTAGTGGAGACGTAGAAGTTGAGCAAGCTTATGGTAGAACAATTTTCTTGAGTAGAATTTGAGCGATACACTTATTTACCTTAAACACTTGAGAGACTGATTGATTGAGCGCATCAATTGTGAGACCATATTTTGTGATCAGCATCATTGATTGAGACCGCCATGAATTGTAATTTGAGATGAAGGGATTTAGGTCTTGATTGATTGGTCTTTTGGAAATTTTTGTCCCTTGATTCAATTTTTGCATTGTAGCAATTATTAGTAAAAAAGAGTTTTTTTTTTAGATTTTGCTCAGGAGCGCAAAAAGATAAGTGTGGGGGAATTTGATAATTGAATATTTTATACACTTATTTTTGTCTCTTGAGTAATAACTTAGGACTCTTTATCTAATAAATAATGGCTTTTATGTTTATTTGGGCCTTGGGCCTTTTATTGCATTTTAGCCATTTTTAATAATAAAATTCCAGTTTTGTATTACTTCACTATTTCTACCATAACTCTTGAACCAGACATCGGATTTGCCTCATTTTTGTCTCATATTTCAGATGATTCAGAGAGCTACAATTGTTATGAAGACATCAAGAGCCAATTCGGTCAAGAGGGCGGTCGATTTTGGAGCCGAAGTCGGATGCACAATTCTGGATTTTATTTGGACCCGAATTTTGTAATTTAAGCCCAGCTTTATTTTATTTCTGTTTTGGGCTAAAACCATTAGAGCCCATTTTCGTTTTAGGTTATTTTTAAGTAAGGCAGCCGCCAAAAACATTAGGCATTCACGAATTCACGATTTTTGACATTAGGGTTTCATGATTTTATGCAAATTCTCTCTACCGATTTTCGCATGTTCTTAGGGTTTTTCGCGTTCTTCATCTTTTCTTCAGTTTTTCCAACCATGCTCGGCTAAACCCCCTGTGATTGACCCAACGATGAGGATTCCATGATTCGTCCAGAGAACTTGTGCCTAATCGGTAACTTAATCAATTCTGTTTTCATCTTATCGGATTCGAATTCTGGAAATAGTTCGAATATTAGATTTAATATTCGGTTTGGTTCATCCCAAGGACTAAATTCGGACTAGGTTTTAGTGTTGCTGTGCGATTTCACAGTGAGACGCCACTGTTCGCATAAATTCTAGGCGATCGCCTAGGTGAGGGATTCTCCGGATGAATGCAGAGATTTCGATTCATCCGGAACCAAACGTGATTAGTTATATTTCGTTCGATGATGCATGATTCTGGAATCTGATCTTTGGGTTGGTCGTTTTTAATCTGTTTATGTCTATCAACGTTTTTTCTATCTGTTTATTTCAATTTATTTCGTTTTAATCTGCTGAATCATAAAACCCTAAAACCCCCAATTTACCATTCTGTTTCACTATTGCTATTAATCGAGCCCGCTGCAAATTCGTTGGGAAACGACCCAGGTTCCCTAATTCTGCAAATCGTTTTCGAACTTGGTTTATTTTGGGAGACACGACAAATCTCTTTCAAGTACCCAGCATTTCTGGGGAGGCAGATATGTTGTACCTGTAAGAGTTGTCGGTATGCAGTGGTATGTGTACCGGTATTCGTACCCAGATAAGAGGATAGGAATAGAAATAATAGAGTACGAAATCACTAAGGGGGAGGAACCTGGTAAGATTCAAGTTCTCGTTATAATGATACAGAGACAATCGGTTGAAGACAGTACTACTTATGGAAAGTTTTGATCGAAGATGGCTACCTACGGGGAGTTTTGATCAAGGGGGTCTACCTATGGAGGGTTCTGACCAGAGGAGCTTGTTAGTTCTCTATGTGTTTTGATGATTAATAACAATTGTAAACAAGTATGAATGTTTTAATAAGACAAAAGAGTCAAAAACATTCTGTCATCGCAAAACTCGAGCCTAACTAGGCAAGCTCGAGTTTCCTGCAAACAGAGAGCACATCAGGCTATTTCAGCATGACAAACTCGAGTCTGAATAAATAAACTCGAGCCTAAACTCCCATGGTATAGTAATAAAGAGTTTACAAATAAGTAAACTCGAGCCTGTATAGACAAGCTCGAGTTTGCCTCTGGCGGGAACATTTTCCAATTGAAAACCATCTCTTTAAACTTCAGAGTTTATATTTTTGTGTAGAGTTTGGTTATTCCTATGGCTGTAAATTGATGAACACTCGAGCCTAAATATATGGACTCGAGCCTAATACTTTTGTAGAGTTTACTCTATGGTTTGACAAACGAATAAGAGTTTACAAAACAGGTAAACTCGAGCCTGTTATTACAAGCTCGAGTTTTCCCCTGGCAGAGAGTTCCCAAGGTTTCCTTCATTCACAAACTCCAGAGTTTAAGTTCAAACCTCCAGTTCACTCCGATAAGCCCTGAAATAAATAAAGTCGAACTCGAGCCTGAGATTATGAACTCGAGCCCTTCATTGAAAGAAAGTAAAGCAAATACACAAACTCCAGAGTTCCTATTTGAACTCCAGCCCACTCTTTCGAATGACCAAATCTCTTAGGCATGAATAGTGTTAAACTCGAGCCTAAACACTAATGGACTCGAGCCTGCCTGGTTTGTGAAATATTATCTCATTGGCGAACTCGAGTTTAAAGCGACAGCAAATATGATCGTTACTGGTTTCATCCTGATTAGTTTGAACTACAAACTTACCAATTTTATGCGAGTTAATTACATTCATTTAGAGAATTCATATGTATATTTAACCACTCTAAATTCAAAATGTTTTAGGTATTAATTGGATCAAAAAAGGCATTGAATACACGCAACGAATCAGAAAAGATTTCACGCGTCTGGAATTCAATCAGCCGAAATTCAGAACCCAACGGCTATAATCATCATCAAGCTGAATTTCAAATGAAGAACATACCGAATTGAGAAGTAACGGTCACATAGCAATTCACCACTATATAAGGAGCAGATTACAAACTTCGGAAAACAACAACAAATTAAGCAGAAACGAAAAGCAAGCTCAAGAGTTACATATACATTCAGTTTCCTTTCTGTATTGTATTTGATATACAAAGAGCCTCGGTGTTTATCAATATCTTCTCTGTGAGAGAGCTGTTATACAAACTATTCATCCATTGTAATAATCTCAAGTCAAGGGGACTTGGAGATTGGGATTTCAGATTACAACTTGTAAGGGGGGTGTATCCTAGAGAGAGGATAATCCTTGAGTACAGAGTCTGTATCTCGATTTGAGTGATAGTAGAAAAACCCGGAGAACTGGGACCGGACGTAGGTCAAGAGTTTGGACCGAACCAGGATAAACTTTCTGTGTCAAGCTATTCTTCCCAATCTTTTTACGTTCAGCTTCAGCTTAGGTGCAAAGTTATTTTAAAAGGTTTTAAAATCCCCAATTCACCCCCCTCTTGGTGATTTCCTTCTATTTTCATTTGGTATCAGAGCCCGGTTGTCTATTTGAAGGATTAACATCCTAGACAAAAAGATCCAATGGAAAGAATTCTACCCGATGGAGCCTCAATCAACAGACCCCGTGTTTCAATGGAGAACACTACTCATTCGGAAGGCTAAGTTCGGGGTCTATGTAATGGCCTCCGAGTTTGGTTTATGGAGGGTCTTTGAGAAAGGAAACTATGTTCCTTCCTCAATTGTAGCCGATGTCGAACTCCCAAGAAAGAAGAAGAGTACGATGACAATGATAAAAGCTAGTTACTCTCAACATGAAGGCAATCCACATGCTGCAAAGTGCTCTTGGGCAAAAGGAGTATTTCAGAATTTGCACTTTGCCATCTGCTAAGCAAATGTGGGATGCTCTTGAGATAGCCCATGAAGGAACAGTGCAATCAAAGAAAATCGTATCAATACTCTCATGATGAATATGATTTATTACGATGAAGCCCGGAGAGTCTATTGGCGAATTTCAACTCAGTTCACTCATCTAATCAATCAACTCATTGCCTTGGAAAAGAATATGAACAACCTGCCCAAGTGAGGAAAATACTAAATATTCTCACCAAAGAATGGGAAGCCAAGGTCACCGCAATTGAAGAATCTCGAGGCGAATCAATGGCCTCCGTAGCAAGCATTATTTGGCGGCCTCTCGAGTATGAGGGGAAGATCAAATTCAAGAAAGGGCTAAATGACATCAATGTCAAAAACAAGGGAATAGCTCTTAAAACCATCAAAGAGGTGAAGTCAGATGACGATGAAGAAGATGAAGATGAAGATGGTGAACTAGGAATGATGGTCCGAAGATTCAAGAAATTCTACAAAAATGACCAATCTCACAGAAAGTTTCACAAAGGAAATACTAGCACTGAAACTAAGAAACCAATTATATGCTATGAGTGTGAGAAACCAGGCCACATCAAATCAGAATGTCCTCAACTGAAAAACAAAGAAAAGAAATTCAATAAGTTCAAGAAAAGAGCTTATGTGTCAGCTATATGGGGCAACGGCTCATCGATGAAGATGAGGCGAAGAGGAACAAAGTGCCAATCTCGTCTTGTGGCTCAAGAGGAATCGACAACGAAGAGGTAAGTAATTCGATTTACCTTATGATGAATTATCTTCAACATATGATTCTCTTTATACCGAATTTAAGAAAACCGCAAAAGAGCTCCTATTTTCAAAAAGAAAAATCAAACTACTAGAAGAACAGGTTCAAACGATTCCTACATCTGTTTCTACTTGTGAAAAGGAAAATTCTACTTGTTCTAATCATGATACAAAACCAACTTATAATGAATTATCTACTGAATATAAACTTGTTCAAAATGATTTTGATGAACTTGCTGAAAAATATTTTGCTTTAAAAAGGAAGAATAAAAAAGAAACATGGACAAAGATCTTACATGAATTACTTTCAAAAATCTGTCCATACTTCAAATCCTTTTGCACACTGCAACTATTGTAATAGAAAAGGTCATACCACTTCTTCATGTTTTCATAGAAATGATAGAAAAATTAAACCTGTAGGAAACTACCAATGGGTGCCTAAGGGATCCTATATGATTCCTAAGACACAAACTAACCCAAAAGGACCCAAAGAATATTGGGTACCTAAAAGATGATGTCTCCTTTTATGCAGATTTGTCTTAGAGCATCAAATCCCAATAAGTGGTACATTGACAGTGGATGCTCAAGACACATGACTGGAGACCAATCCAAGTTTGCTTCAGTCAAACATAAGGAAGGTGGCAAGGTAACATTTGGTGGAAATGAGTCCGGAAGAATTTGCTGGCATTGGCAAAATTGGAAACAACAATGGACCTCAAATCAAAGATGTTTATCTTGTAGATGGATTATGTCACAACCTCCTCAGTGTGAGTCAAGCACAGACAAAGGAAACCTAGTCATCTTTGATTCAGAAGAATGTTTGATTGTAAGTAAGGATGCTCTCTCCTTAGATAGTATTAAACCCAAAGCATTATTTAGAGCTCCAAAAGAAGGTAATTGCTACACTCTTAATTTGTCTAAAAACAATTCTGATTCTGAAAAATGCTTTGTTGGTAACTTAGATGAAGGTTGGTTATGGCATAAACGTTTAGGACATGTTAATATGATTCAACTTGATAAACTACGAAAAAGGAATTGGTTATTGGTTTACCAAAACTTTCTTTTAAGAATGATATGATCTCGTGATGCATGCCAAAAGGTAAACAAACCAAATCTTCTTTCAAATCAAAAACTGAAATATCAACTAATAGACCTCTTCAATTACTCCATATGGATTTAGTTGGACCAGCTAGAGTAAAAAGCCTTGGTGGCAATCTTTATACATTGGTTATAGTAGATGATTTCTCAAGATTTACATGGGTCATTCTTTTATCATCAAAAGACAAAATTTGATCAATTTATTGTGTTTGCCAAGAAGGTCCAAAACGAGAAAGGATTCTCTATTGCAGGTATTCGTACAGATCATGGTGGAGAATTTGAGAATCATGCCTTTGGAGAATTCTGTGATAATATGGGAATCAATCATAACTTCTCAGCTCCAAGAACCCCATAGCAAAATGGAGTTGTTGAAAGAAAGAATAGAGTGCTTACTGAAATGGCAAGGTCAATGCTAAATGAGAACCAAACATCTCAAGTGTTTTGGGCTGATGCTATGCTGTTGAAGAATCTATGCATGTTGTTTTCTGTGAAACCAAAACTAACAAATCCTTGGATGATGATGATGATTTTCCTATGACAAACCAAACTTCTATTTCAACAAATACTGAAAATGCTTTGCAAAAAGATTCTGAAACTGAAAAACATTGTGAAAATGCTTGTGAAAACAGTGTTCAAACTCAACCAAAATCATGGAGATACAGTAGGAGTCATCCTCTGGATCAAGTGATAGGTGATGCAAATCAAGGAGTAAGAACCAGAAAAAGCACTTAAATGAAGTTACATTTTCAGCTTTCATTTCTAAAATTGAACCCTCTAAAATTGATGAAGCCCTTTCAGACAATGATTGGGTTATAGCAATGCAAGAGGAGTTACATCAATTTGAAAGAAACCAAGTTTGGGACTTGGTACCCAGACCTAAAGACCATCCGGTCATTGGTACTAAATGGGTATTCAAGAATAAATGTGATGAATCCGCCATAATCATTCGTAATAAGGCAAGGCTAGTTGCAAAAGGCTATAATCAAGAAGAAGGAATTGATTATGAAGAAACTTATGCTCCAGTAGCAAGATTGGAAGCTATAAGAGTTCTTTTAGCCTTTGCCTGTGTTAAAGGATTCAAACTTTTTCAAATGGATGTGAAATCCGCCTTTTTAAATGGTTTTATACAGGAGGAAGTTTATGTTGAACAACCTCCAGGATTTCAAAATGAACATCATCCAGATCATGTTTATCATCTCAAGAAAGCCTTATATGGTCTTAAGCAAGCCCCTAGAGCTTGGTATGAGAGGTTAAGCACTTTCCTTCTTGATCAAGGATTTGTTAGAGGAAAAGAGATACAACTCTCTTTATAAAGAAAAATAAACTTGGTGATGTCTTAATAGCTCAAATTTATGTTGATGACATTATTTTTGGTGCTACTAATGATACTATGTGTGAAGAATTTGCCAAGACAATGCGGGGAGAGTTTGAGATGTCCATGATGGGAGAACTTAATTACTTCTTTGGACTTCAAATCAAGCAACGTCATGATGGAATTTTCATTTCCCAGACCAAGTATTTGAAAGATCTATTGAAAAAGTATGGTCTAGGTGATTGTAATGGAGCGAGATACTCCTATGAGTTCAACCGCAACTCGGATGCCGATGAAAAGGGGACTGACTTCAACATCACTAAATATAGGGGAATGATTGGATCATTACTCTATCTTACAAACAAGCCGCCCGAGATATTCAATTTAGTGTTGGAATGTGTGCTAGATTCCAATCTGCACCCATGGAGTCTCATCTTGAACATGTTAAAAGGATTTTTAGATATCTTGCCGATACGAAGACTCTTGGATTGTGGTTTCCCAAAGATCAACGAGAACACTTGGTAGCTTATACGACTCGAGATCATGCAGGCTACAAGACGACGGGAAAAAGCACCAGTGGCCAATGTGAGTTCTTTGGAGGTTCATTAGTATCTTGGTTCAGCAAAAGCGGACCACGTGGTTGTGTCATCCACTGAAGGCCGAGTATGTTGCTGCCTCAAGTTCTTTGTGCTCAAGTTCTTTGGCTCAAACAACAATTGTGTGATTTGGGAGTTCATCTCAAAGAAATCCCAATTCTTTGTGACAACACAAGCACAATAAGCTTGGCAAAGAATCTGTTCAACACACTAGAACCAAGCATATTGATGTTAGACATCACTTCATAAGAGATCATGTTCAAAAGAAAGATGTCAAAGTCATGTTCATCCCAACTCACTTGCAACTTGCTGATATCTTCACCAAACCATTAGCAAAAGAACAATTTGTGTTCATAAGAAGAGAATTGGGAATGGTAAATCCCAATGAGTTGTGAGTAATCTCTACCCAATTGAATGTTAGTTATGTTTTTGATGTTTATTGTTTTACTAACTTAAGCATCGGAGTATGTAGATATGTTTTGTGCAGGATGTGTATTGAAATCTATATTCCAAACCATCGACTGCAAGTAAGCTGCCACAAACTCGAGCCTACCAAAGTTAGACTCGAGCTCGGGAGAACCAGAGAGACGCAATTATCTCAGGTCACAAACTCGAGCCTATTAGTTAACGGACTCGAGTTCGCGGGAGACAGAGAGCAACCCATCTCAGAGAATCTGACAGACTCGAGCCTATTAGTTGAAGGACTCGAGTTCGAGGGAGACAGAGAGCAACTTAGTTCAAGAACCTGACAGACTCGAGCCTGTAAATTGCTAGCCTAGCAAGAAACTTCAAGGGTTCACACATACACTCTTGAACTCCAGGTTAGTACCGTTACACAAACTCGAGCCCGCACTTATGAACTCGAGTTTGCGTCGATAAATTTATTTTAAAAACCCGACTATTAATCTTCACTGAATATCACCCTCGAGCCTAAACCTAATTTTCTCCCAAAAATCTCTCAATCTCCTCGACGAAAACCAAAAAGCATGGCTTCCAAACGATCTGCAACTCAAGAGTCCCAATCCTCTGATCATCAAGAACCCCAATCCGATCAACCGAAAGTCCCTCAGCGTCCCCCCAGAGCAAAATCGTTTCCCAAACGATTCAAGCACGGAATTGACAAGCAAATTCCTGGAATCCCTTTGACCCATGCTACCCCTATAACCACAGTCAAGATGGACACCCAAAGAAACCCTCAACTGCTGAAACACCACCTAGAAGGGGCAAAGAGAAGGTCTATAAAACTAGAAAGACCAACACGAGTCCTCTTGCAACCGGTCAGGGTAGCTCTCAAGCTCAATCATCCTCCCATCACTGTCACTCTCACTGGTGAGGATGCCATAAGATTCAAGGAGAATTATGAGGCTAAGAGTTTTTTTGTCCTCTATGTCAATTTAGATACCTTAAAAGAGGAATGTAGCCTTGATCTCACCCATTGGCTTCGCCAATTTGAACCTCTTATATCCATTAGAGCTTCCTATAGTCCATCCTTTGTCAAAGCCTTTTATTCTTGCATGCAAAGTAACAATTTATTGGATGAGGATAGAAATCTAGTTGAGGAAAGGATTACCACAACCATTAGAGGCAAACAGATTACCATCACCGCTGCATATCTTAATGCCCTCCTCCAAATCCAAAATCCCCTCTGTTGCATCCCCAAACTATACCGATAGGCGGATATACTCACTCCTCAAACCCGATGAGCCTGTCCCCGATGGTTTAGAGATTCTCAATTTTCCTCCGGTATCAATGCCCCTAGGCAAAGAGCTGCCTGGTACATATACACTAGAAATCTCGTCCAAAAGGAGGTAACTTCACCCATTTTGCAAAGAAGGACTTTCCTATCTTTGCCTCTATCATAGATCAAGTTCCTCACAATATAGGAGATTGGATCTTCAAAGAGATGTTCAAATTTCGTTTTCATGGAAGGAAAACATCTCAAATACCCTTTTCTAGTCTTATCTAAGTAATCATGTTCCATGAAAGAGTATGGTACCTACCTGCCGATGAGAAACCTGAAAAACCAGCAAAATTTGGTCAACATATCCTGAACCTTATGAGGATAAGTTTTGATCAAGGTAGTAATCACTCCAGAACTCAATCAAGACCTGCTAGATCCAGAGCCAATCAGTCTAGAGTTCAAGAGGCTCAGAGTGCACCACCTCCACCACAATCATTCCCTTCTGATTTGGATGAAAGAATCAAGACTTACATTGCCCAAGTTATTTCTGATATCTCTTCCAAGATGGAATCAAGATTCACGCAAGTGAAGAAAGGATATGAGGAGTTGACCGATGCCCAAGAAGATCTAATTCTTGAGCATGAAATTATCAAAGACAAAGTTCAAGGCCTCCATGACCAAATAGGGGATCACTCAGTCAGCATTTCCACCCTTTTGGTGTCTATGGCTAGCCTTCATGACAAAATGGACAAAATCTTACACCATCAGTCCCTCTCTTCTGCTGGCCCTAGCTCCTCGGACCCTCCACCTACTTCTGCACCCATCCTAATCCAACCAACCACATCCATAGCCCCTGAACCATCTACACATGATCTTGCTCTTCAGCCAACCTCTACCCCATCTGATCCTCCCTTGTTTGCTGATGACAAAGGGGGAGAAGAGTTGGAGTAAAGAAGCAGACCACATTTCTTAATGTTTCGATCATTTTTTGGTTATATGTATATTTGAAACTCTAAATGTCATTTTGTAATCTATTGGATACTTTAGCTTATGCAATATGACAATATGAATTATGCAATGAACAATGCTTATTTGATTCATGTTTATGTCTGTTGCTAACTCTGATCATCAGAATCGATCTCTAATGTTAAAATCCAATTCTGATGCATTGTCACTTTGAACATTTATGCTTCAACGATTTCAAATGATCAAACAAATGTTTTTTTAAAGAAGTTAATTGTTTACAAGTGTTGTCATCATCAAAAACGGGAGAATGTTAGTTCTCTATGTGTTTTGATGATTAATAACAATTGTAAACAAGTATGAATGTTTTAATAAGACAAAAGAGTCAAAAACATTCTGTCATCGCAAAACTCGAGCCTAACTAGGCAAGCTCGAGTTTCCTGCAAACAGAGAGCACATCAGGCTATTTCAGCATGACAAACTCGAGTACGAATAAATAAACTCGAGCCTAAACTCCCATGGTATAGTAATAAAGAGTTTACAAATAAGTAAACTCGAGCTGTATAGACAAGCTCGAGTTTGCCTCTCGCGGAACATTTTCCAATTGAAAACCATCTCTTTAAACTTGAGTTTATATTTTTGTGTAGAGTTTGGTTATTCCTATGGCTGTAAATTGATGAACACTCGAGCCCAAATATATGGACTCGAGCCTAATACTTTTGTAGAGTTTACTCTATGGTTTGACAAACGAAGAAGAGTTTACAAAACAGGTAAACTCGAGTCTGTTATTACAAGCTCGAGTTTTCCCTGTGCAGAAAGTTCCCAAGGTTTCCTTCATTCACAAACTCCGAGTTTAAGTTCAAACCTCCAGTTCACTCCGATAAGCCCTGAAATAAATAAAGTCGAACTCGAGCCTGAAATTATGAACTCGAGCCCTTCATTGAAAGAGAGTAAAGCAAATACACAAACTCCAGAGTTCCTATTTGAACTCCAACCCACTCTTTCGAATGACCAAATCTCTTAGGCATGAATAGTGTTAAACTCGAGCCTAAACACTAATGGACTCGAGCACACTGGTTTGTGAAATATTATCTCGGGTGCTCGCACGATAAAAGCTCGGTGATGATTCGAACTCGAGCCTACCTTTGTGAACTCGAGTTTACAAGTTGAGACAACTTACAAACTCCGAGTTTACATCAAAACTCCAAAGTTTGCTCCTCACGAGAAGATAAACCGGACACTCAAAGTTCCTTACGAACTCGAGCACGACTTGGCGAACTCGAGTTTAAAGCGACGACAAATATGATCGTTCTTGGTTTCATCCTGATTAGTTTGAACTACAAACTTACCAATTTTATGCGAGTTAATTACATTCATTTAGAGAATTCATGTGTATATTTATGGAATTCAATCAGCCGAAATTCAGAACCCAACGGCTATAATCATCATCAAGCTGAATTTCAAATGAAGAACATACCGAATTGAGAAGTAACGGTCACATAGCAATTCACCACTATATAAGGAGCAGATTACAAACTTCGGAAGACAACAACAAATTAAGCAGAAACGAAAAGCAAGCTCAAGAGTTACATATACATTCAGTTTTCTTTCTGTATTGTATTTGATATACAAAGAGCCTCAGTGTTTATCAATATCTTCTCTGTGAGAGAGCTTTTATACAAACTATTCATCCATTGTAATAATCTCAAGTCAATGGGACTTGGAGATTGGGATTTCAGATTACAACTTGTAAGGGGGAGTGTATCCTAGAGAGATAGAAAAACCCGGAGAATCTGGGACTGGACGTAGGTCAAGAGTTTGGACCGAACCAGGATAAACTTTCTGTGTCAAGCTATTCTTCCCAATCTTTTTACGTTCAGCTTCAGCTTAGATGCAAAGTTATTTTAAAAGGTTTTAAAATCCCCAATTCACCCCCCTCTTGGTGATTTCCTTCTGTTTTCAGAGCTGGCCAGTCGGACGGATTGAGTGAAGCGCCGTGTAAAGTACCGTGGGGTGGAGCCACCATGACAACAAACCGTTTAGTGTAGCCGCCGTGACAACGAACCATACAGTAGAGCTACCAGCGTATTGGTTCTCAAGGTAAGTACATTATAACGAATTCCGCATCTAATAGGTTCCCTAGAGAAAAGGTTTATGAAATCTAGTATATTGCTATAGGGTTCTCCAGCATAGCTCTTAGTTTCAAATGCAACCAGACCACGATCGTGTAATTAAGTAGGAGGTATCTTGTGTTGCCATGGTGTGTGGGCGCCATGAAAACATTTATGATATCTTGTGCCATGGTGTATGGGAGCCATGGAGACATTTTGGTATTTGTGGTGTTGATCACGGTGTGTGGGCGCCTCAGGAAACACTATATATCAAAGTACGACATGACAAGATTGTAGTTGAAGCTGCATGAGGTTGGGTATGTTCTAGTAAGGGCAAGAAGGTAATAAGTATCTCTCAAATGTTGTGATGGGTAGTAGGACCTTTTGAGACCAGGGAGTCCATAGGTCATTGGACATATTTATATGTTCAATTAAAGACCTTAAGTCCTGTAAGACTATTATGTCTATAGGCTGGTAGAAACTCACAGTGGTTAAACCATGAACGTCGAGTAGTGTCTTGGAAAGACTATGAAACCAAGAATAGCGGACGATATCCGTAATAACCAAATGTTGAGTAGCCAAGGACAGAGGTCCGAATGCAGTTAATTGGTAAATGACCTTCTCAGATTAGTTGTCTGATTCCTGAAAACGTTTAAAGATGGAAATTCTAATTTGCCAATACACCCGCTGTATTTGAAATCTTTGAAATTGATTTTCGAACTTGTGAATTTTGGAACAGAGTTTTCAAATGGAATGTTTGTTTCAACGGAATTTGAGACCACAGTGATGGTCAACTTTTGAAATGATGTTGTCTTATTATAAAAAGGGTTTTGTTAGAACCCAGAGTTTTCAACTATGTTGTGTTAAAGGTGGTACAGAACTGGAAGGACAGAAGTTGTTGTAGATGTACACGGTTTGTTGGGTCTTGCCAGATGTTTTGAAAGGTTTGAAATCGCTGGCCTTTGATCACGGTTCTTTTGAACAAAGAGTTTTGAGGGATTTGTTTTGAAGAAATGAAAATCGCACCAGCAGTGAAACGCACCCAATCCATAACATTTCGCCGAGAGCATATGTTTTATTTAAGAAACAACCTGACTATGTCTGGACTAAGTTCCAGTAGATAGGGTTATGTGCCAGCGCGGACGCTGGGTTCCTTCCAGGAAGGGCGGAAATTCTCCCACATCATTTGACGGTACTGCGTTTGCAGGAGACCGGGTTTGGGGATTGGGATAAGACGCTCGCTGTACCAAATGGTTGAAGTGGTGGCGTGAACTTTGAATTGTTAAAGCAATTTGTAAAGTAAATTATACCCTCAAAGGTTTGTGCCGGTAGTAAAAGTTTTTGAGCCGGTAGTGAATACGTTTTGATGAATTTGTTGGCAGCGATTAAGTTTGAAAGTTTGAAAGCACTATTACTTTTCGGTAAAGTGTGAATTGCGAAATGTACTAAGACCACGGGAAAATTTTCATTATGTGAAATTTGAAAATGAAACAACATAAAGATTTTGAGTAGCAATGACAGGCTCGTCAAAGCTATTGTGTGAAAAACGGTGTAGTTGGAAATTTTTAATATAGGAACAGGAGCTAATAGGAAAGTGAGCTGGTTAAGCCAGATAGTAGCCGTTAGCTATAGTGTTAAGAAAGTAGTCTGAGAGCTTGAATGGGAAAAGGCTCAGATGAAGTAGATGAGCAGAGACTCGAGGCAATAAGACCTAATGTGCAAGTATGCACGGGCGGTGTCCCTAGGCCATAAGACCGATGATACTTAGCATTGCGTGAAATGCTAAATGTCAGGTGACATTCATTGTATCAGGTAATAGATTGAGCCAAAAGGCCAATGTGTGATAAGCCGAAAGGTCGAATGAGTCATCAGGTTGTGAAGCCTGTGTAACCAAGTACTATGAGAATGGACAAGTGAGTCCTGTATGTAACCGAAGTACCAGTTGGATAAAGCTGATGTTGGAATGTTGGGATGCGTGCTAAGTAAGTATGCATGGACAAGGGTTAGACTAAATGTCTAAGTTATTTCTCCGAGGTGATACGCGCAAATTTCGAGGACGAAATTTTATTTAACGGGGGAATGTAATACCCTGAAAATCTCATTTGTGATAAGTATCATATTGAGTAAATAATACCTATTGGAAATAGGTGAATATGAGGTCTCAAAGACCTTGTGGTGAATTTATCTTATTTTTAAGGTAATTACTCATGAAAATAAATAATTTGCAATTAGGCCCCTAAAACGTTTAAGAATGTGCAATTAGGTCCCTAAACACATTTACGAGTTATAAAATACGCTGAGGCAAGAAAATATTTATTTGAAATAGGGAAGAATATTGTCCCTAATTTAGGTAATTTATTAAATTATTACCTTGAAAAAATAAAGGGGGAAAATTTAAAAAGTATTATAATGACCAGAATGCCCTCGTGAATTTTAATATAATGCATGTGACCTAAAATACTAATGTCAGTGCAAAAGTTGTGAGGTAATGAGTTATTCTAATTAAGAAAATTGTCAACAATTAGTGGGTAATTAATTAAATAATTACTGGCTAATTATTTGGGCTTAAACAAAGGAAAATCCAAAGATAAGTATGTAAAACCCTATAATTAGGGGTTTATGGCTAAAATTATCATAAAATATATTTGCTAATTAATTGGAAAATATGGAGAAAAATTGGTAAGATTAAGTAATTTTAAGCCTAAATCAAAGTATGGACCAATAGGACTTAGTCAACTATCATTCAAACATTTTACACAAGGGCAATAAAACTTCCCCCTATCATCATGGGCATTTTGTTTAGCAAATTCTATAAATTCTCTCACCCCATTCTGATATTCAACACTCGTTCGTAAAATATTTATCCAATTGTGATCCATAGTAGAATTCTTATACATAGACGGAAATCCTTGATCATACATAATCCAAAAAAATTGAAATTTGCATATAAAATAAGCAAACTCCAAATGTATATGCTCAAATATAATAATCACTTTTACGGATGAACTTGCCCATTAAATGCATAACAAAGAATCACTTTTGGTCATAAATGAATCATAGTGAATCCAAGAACCAAAATAAATGCATGATCGACGAGGAAATTAAATGCATGGAATTAAGGTCTTGTGGACTCACCTATAGCATATAAATTCAAATGCGTTTGCTGAGTCTTACTTCTCCGGCCACGAACGTTGATATTGCAGACAAGACAGCAGGAGTAACCTAAAAACACTTGTTGGTCAGTTGGGTAGGTCTAAAGTGCAAATATAATCTTCAAAAAACAATATTCATTAACAACAGAGTCTACCCACAAGAACATTTCATCGATTTCGTTAAACCCATGAAAAACCCAAAACGATAAGCTGGAAAATAATAAAGTTATATAACCGAAACACCTCTTACAACTTGGTCTATAGACGTTTAGCTAAGGAACCAGAGAGTGATTGTCGAGAGAGGTACGTGAAGTAGCGACGAAGCAACACACAAACACTGGAGTCGGAACCTAAGTAATCACTTTCGGCGCGACAAGAGATATTCAGAGAGGGAAATTTAATTTTCCGCGCGATAAAGACACCTTATTCCGCGCGATATCAGCGTGAAGAGCATTAATTTCACGCCGGAGATCAGCAAGTTCCTGTCTTAGTTGCTCCAGCCTCAATATTAATGCATCATTAGAGGAAAGCGGAGAGGGGTCAGAGGTAGGCGCGCTGGGGCCAACAGGTTGGAGTGGGGGAGCACGAACCTCTGCATGGTCTGAAGGCTGGAGGGGGCTGGCAATCTCTTCATCATCCGAAATAACAATGGGTCCAACGACCCAAGAGTCTTCGGCCACAATAGGACGCACTCTCGTTGGAGGAGGCGCACTGTATAACGATCTAACCATGGCACGAGCTTCAGGTGTAAGAGCACCCCTACGAGAAGTTCTCTTGTATCTAACCATGGTTTGAGGCTTTGAGCAGTTGGGGCAGAGAGCTAGGTAGTGAGGAGTTAGGAGGTAGTGAGGAGTTAATAAGGACAGAGAGGTAGTGTGAGGATTTAATAAGGACAGAGAGCAGGAGAGATACGCATCTGGTGATGATAAAGTCAATTGGTACAAATGAATTTAATGTTTCTACTTTAAGAGCGTATTTTTTTAAATATCCGGTCCTAAAAATCAATTATTTTTTCAAATCAATTCAATTACTTTTAAGACCGACCTTTTATCTTCTGTCCGGTCCTAAAATTCTTTTTTTTCAATTCAATTACTTTTAAGACCGACCTTTTATCTTGTATCCAGTCCTAAAACTCTTTTTTTCAATTCAATTACTTTTAAGACCGACCTTTTATCTTGTATCCGGTCCTAAAACTCATTTATTTTTCAATTCAATTTTTTTTTTCAAATAAGAATTTTTTGTTAAAAAATATTACTTTTAAGAACGGATCTTTTACAGTATCCGCTATTAAAAGTTCATTCTTTTCAAGATACTCAGATAGCATAGTCGTATCCTTCCCTATGTTGAAATGAATGATTCAGAGTCTCTTCGGCTTCCACATAAACTTCCCAACTAGGCGTCTCCTTGTATTCTAAGGAACTATGGGTATCCTCGTTAATGTTTCCGGCGTTTCACATTGTTCAGGATGGGTTCTCTATTTAAACCCGTTGTTACTTTACTTTCTTCACATTTATCTCCATCTCCTCCTACAACCTCCACCGTAATGGATGCTCCACCACACGAGGTCCTCTTGCTCGGCGAAATCCTCAGCCACCTCCGTTGCCTCCGAACTCGAACTTCTACCAGATGATGCAGCACATGATAGCCCGCGTCGATCATATAGACCGACGCTTGGGCCAACTGTTTCAGGTCTATCACGCCGTCAACAACAAGCTGAACGCGGTACTTGACGCCAATGATGTTGAATACCATACCTCTGATGACGATGTCTCCAACACTTCCCTCCCCTCCGACAACGATGGGGAGAATTAGATATTTTTATGTTTTTTTTGTTGTACTACTGCTGCCTCACAAGGCAACAGAAAAAAAAAATAATAAAATAAAATTTTTAGTTCCCAATCGCCTTGTACTTGTCTTTATGTTCTTCTTTTTTTCCGACAAAAGGGAAACAAACAAAACGTTGTCCTCTTCGTGGTGATCAACATTAAAAATTTGAAGAATACAGTTAACAGTTAAGACCATACCAAAAAAAAATGTGTTTACCTTATTCGAATAAAAACAAACAGAGTGACAATTCTTCTTAAGGTTGAACCATCGTTGTCGTCGATTTGACCTCCCCTTCATTGAACATTTTCAGTGTCCTTTTCATTATCACATTCTTTTTCCGACAAAAAGAAAAAGGACAAAGAAAAGGGACACCGATGATGATCTTCAAAAAAAGGAAAGGTAAAAACGAGGACAACGAAGCACAAAGCTTGAGAAGAACGCCAAAAACTCGGTTGTCTTGAACCCTAATGATTTGTCTGAAAACCGAGTCACCAATTCTATTTAAAGGAATACTATTAGGACCAAACATATATCAAATGAACGGTTCTAAAAGTTAAGCCATATTTTTTAAAAATAAACGAAAATTTGAATTTAGGAGCGGACAATTAGCAAATATACGGTTCTAAAAGTCTCGGCAAACTTTTAAAATAAACGAAGACTTTTAAGACCTGACTCCTAACAAATATACGGTCCTAAAAGTCTAACCATATTCTTTAGAATTAGACGAAGACTTTTAGGACCGGCTATTTAATAAATATACGGTCCTAAAATTCTAGCCGCATTTTTTAGAGACTTTTAGGAACAGATATTTAACAAATATACAGTCCTAAAAGTCTAGCCATATTTTTTAGAATAGACGAAGATATTTAGGACTGGACTTTTAACAAATATACGTTCCTAAAAGTCGCGAATACTTTTCAGAGTCTCCTATGGCTCATTTACAACATCCGCCTGTACCTCAAATTTCAAGCACTAAATAACTTTATCTACCATCCCATTCATTCAGAAACCCAAAATGGACACACAAAAATTGTTCGAAAAAATAAACAAATTTATTATTGAATTACATTGCGTTATATTTACAAATGAATGAATTGGTCGAAAAAATAAACAAATGTACATAAGGCTATTATTGCTACTGCATATATTTACAAATGAATTAATTTAGGACATTAATTATTGTCCTGACTTTTTTACCTCATTATACAGATATTCACAAAACACATCGCGTATGTGCTCTACTTCATCATCAGAAAATGACTAAGGACATGCAAACCTCTGTAACATCAAAGACAGAAACAGAAGTAACTTACGTGCATATTTCATATGTAAAATTAAACCAGAGACTGAATTCAGCCATAACATTTACCTTTGCAGGGAATTTAGTCATTCCTCCGTCACAATATCATATATGTGTTTCATGACGTACGAGCCACATAAGTTCGATTGTTTTAGTTGCCAACGGGTCTACAAATAATAATAAATATATATAAGAGCATATATAGCTTACTGACCAAGTTCACAAGGCAGTTATGCCAGTGTCCAAATATGTACTAACATTTGGTTGGAACCATTTAGGATCTTTGAGCTCATACCCATGCTTTTTTTTTACCTCAATTTGGAAGGTCCTCATGGCACTATCATCAAAATCACAAATTTATCAATAATGTTCACTGAAAATTCACAGCAGAGATTTCAGACAAGACAATCAAAATGACATGCATGCTTACTTGTTGATGGTCTCCTTCAACGTAGGCCCTGGATCGCCGTGAATGGAGCATAAGAAGATAACTATATGCATCTCCATGCACATGACGACCAACTGCCAGTGGTGGCTGTAAATTCACAAGCAAATAAAGTACTCAGTGATATATATATATGTAGCAGAATTAAGTGAATTGCAGACAAGAATTGTGATATGTACCCTTGGTAGTATGGAAACAAGTACACCTTTCTTCTCACTTCACACAACCTCTTTGATATGTACTGCTGTCTCAATTCCAAAGGTGTTGAACTTGCATAGACTGGGCACAAGAATCCAAAATCATCGATTCTGCCCTCTTGAACCAATTTATCATGCATGCACCTACAAGAATGACATCGATCAGGGAATTAGTATATATGTATGTGTGGCTAAGCGATGCATTTAAATTATGTAATCAAGGAAGAAGATACTTACCTTATAAACATTTGAACAATTGGACTAGTAACCTCCTGTCCAGGAAGCACCATGGACTTTACATCGACATTATCAATGTAAACTGGTTCAGGATGAGGGAGGCCTACTACTTCATTAACAGGCCACGATTTATCTTTAAAATATATGTTGGCTAGCATATCGGATATTTTTTCCTTGGCCGTCAAGTTAGCAGTAGGGGATGGAACTTGAGGAGGGGACTGAGCTTGAGAAGGGGATGGAGCTTGAGAAGGGGATTCCGCTTGAGGAGGGGGTGGAGCTTGAGGAGGAGTAGAGACATCTACAACCTTCACTGGCCAAGAGATGAAGGTTCCCTTCACATCACTCACAAGCTTTAGCTGATTAGTTGGGAGAGGGACAGGTGCATCAATGATCACCTTTTCAACTGACTCTCTGAATTCATCATCAGCCATTTTTTGGTGGTGTACAGTTGATCCCAAGTTGTGGACAGTCCCATTAGCAACTAATTGTCTATGACTATCACGATCCTCCACATACAGGTGACAAGGTTGCTCTAACTGTCCAACAATGCAGCTCCCTCTAGTACTCTGCTGCATATGTGCAGTGAAGGTGTCAAGGGAACACCGGTCTCTGGCCGAGAGCTCAGGAGACACTTCATTTTCTGATCCATCTCCTCCTTCATCTTGCTCATCTCAGCTTGAAACATTGCCCTCAATGTAGCTTCTCTGGCCGCAAGCGTCTGATCCATTTCCTCCCGGGTAACCATACTTTGTCTGTGGCATTTGGATTTACCAAATTATTGCTTTAGGCCTACCCAGCCTCCAATCTCCCTTACACACCCCGAGTGATCTGGTTTTCCAGTCGCAATGGTCAGAACATCATTCCTCCCGTCCGACGCAAAAGATCCATCTGCTTCTTTCTTTTTAAGATCTTCCTGTAAGATACAGATAATGAGAAGCTTAGTAATGAAACATGTTTATTAAGTAAAAAATAACAATATCGATACTTACAATACTTTCAACAACTACACGAGTTTGTTCACTCGTGTAGGCGCCCCTTGGCTTTTTGCCGAATATACAATCACAACTCCTTGCGACGTAATGGAGAGGACTGGTCAACTATCGCAGAAAGATTGGATTCAGCTTCATCTTCCAATCTCTTCCGCTTGGCTGCCATCAAATCTTTTTTGGCCTTTTCATATCCGCCGTGAGAAGCCCTGTGTGGGCAATAATTCTTTCTCCCGATCTGTTATGCTTTTTCCCTTCTTTTCTGTGAATCAGGATTGAAAACAACCATCAATTATGAATTACAGCCATGTCACTAACAAAAATTAGAGAACTTCTGTTATGCTATTTAGGGTCACCGATTATACATACAGTTTCACAAGGGTTATAGACATAGTAATACCGTTTGAGTTTTCCTATCGCTGAGGACACAACTGTACATCGTGGCACTGATTTATGTGCAGACACTTTATGGGACTTTACATATTGCTCTTTGCTTATGTGTTGTCATTATATTGATCATGCATCGAAGGACCAAGGATTGGAGATAGAGGCAAGCTGCACAAGTAGGCTCTCGGACGGAGATTTCTCTTTATCGTTTTCCGTATTTACTTTCGAGAACAATAGGATGACTGTATCAATATTATGTTACACTATGGTTAATGTTTTGCTATGGATCAGTTACTCTTTCGCTCCAATGCTCTACTCTGATTTTTTTAAAAAACAAATCCGCTTTAAAAATGGGATGTTACAAATTCCGACTAAGGGATACATCCATCATTCGTGTGCTGCTTCTACCACGTCGTGCACGGCGCTGAGGAGGCTCATTGTGAGATGAAAAGGGTTCGTTCTGACCCACATCAGTCAAAACAGTACCTGGCTTTCCAGGAACACGACTTAAATCGTTTTCACCGTTCATTTTCAAGACATTAAGAGAGGAATGCCTGAGCAAATGAGGGAGTAACAGAGGCTAATGGTACGTGGGCGAGGAAGAGAGGTAATGCAACAGGAAGGGTTTCACAACATGAATAGGGGTTCTTCAGTGAGAGTGACAAAAGCTTCCGCGCGAAGAAACATATATTTGGCGCCTCATTTTTAAGACCGGACAAATTAGTATACACGGTCTTAAAAGTTAACCTTTAAGACCGGTCATTCTATAACTCCGGTCTTAAAATTAATTAATTTTTTTATTTAAACTTTAGTACCGGCCTGATTTTATATCTGGTCTTAACTTTTAAGACCGGTCTTTCTGTATCTCCGGTCTTAAAATTAATTAATTTTTTATTTAAACTTTAGTACCGGCCATATTTTAAGCTCGGTCTTAAAAGTCTAACTTTTAAGACCGGCTATTATATATGTTCGGTCTTAAAACTTTAATACCTTTCTATTTAAATTTTTCCGTATTATTTTGGAGTGTAGAAAATATAAGTCTGGCTGTATGAGATTTCTCCATAAAGTAATTGATATTTCAATTTTTTTAATAACATTTTTAAGACCGGTTGTTTTTTTAACAGGTCTGAATAAGACCTATGATAAATGATCTGGTATAAGAAGTTCTTTATATTTACAAAACTGCCACCGTGCATACCTTTAAGACTGGGCCTTCGGTAGTCCGGTCTAAATGAGGCGGTCTTAAAAGCCTTTTTGTATAAGAAATTCTTTATATTTACAAAACTGTCACCGGTCATACCTTTAAGACCGGGGCGTCGATGATCCGGTCTAAATGAGGCGGTCTTAAAGCCCTTTTTTGCACTAGTGTATCCATTGTGACTGTAGAGTTTCACTGATTATATTCCATACTGAAATATAGAGAGGAATATACTGTTATATCAATTCTTGTTTTTCTGTTGGTTTGAATTTTAGTCGTAACATTTTCATCTGGGTCAAGTCCAACAATATAAATAATTAATTTGGTATTTTATTTTGTAAATATTTTTATGTTTGGGTAATCATGATGAAATTTTAAAAGGTCATATTTATTTTCAAATTAACAACTTAGGGTAACTATTCATATGAATGGGTGCTATGGGGTGTCTAACACATTCCCTACGCACAATCGGCTCCCGAAGCCTATTTTGTTATCATTTTTTTTAAATAATAATTTTGGAAACCTTTTTTTTAAGTTATGGACACAATTATGGACATTTAGGCTAATTTAACGAAATTGTTAAAATTGCTCCAGTTTTAATAGATTATGTCTACTTTTGCACGCTTCAAAAGTTAATTGTGTCAAACGCTTATGATGAAAACTATAATTGTTAAAATTACACATTAACCCTACATTCACTACTACAAAAAATAGATATTACTTCTGTAAATGACGTCCTATTTTTAAAAGGGTAGTAAAATATGAACGCGGTGGCAATTTCGTAATAATGGGGAGAAAATTTGACATATTAGACGTCTAAACATTTTATTAGACACGAAAAGTGTACTTAAAACGTCCTAATTTAATTCTAGGACGTCAAAAGTGGCCCAAAATTAACCCAAAAGCGCGGCAACCTGAAATGTTGGCGGCAAATGATGTGGGTTTGGGCTTTTTGACTTCTAATAATGAAAATTAGACGCTAGAACTGCAACTTTTTCGCCCTAAGTTTTTTTTTTTTTTTTTGTGCCCAGAATTTCGCCCTAAGTATTTTCATTCTCGCCTCTTCACTCTCGATTGAAGTCTCCTCTGATCCGTGTGTCCTTCAATTCGTCTCCCACTGCCACCGTCCTCCTTCCCTCCTCTCTCAAACCGTCGATCGACGACCTCCGTGACCCATCCCCCTCTCCCTTGCGTAGCCCTCTGAAGTTTCGCCGGTCCCCATCGACTCACTACTGCTGCCGTTGCCCCTCTGCAATCAGTGCTACTGCCCTCAAAGAACTTGTCGAGGCTTAAACTCTCCTTCCTTGCTCCACATCGTCCAGGTACTGCTGCAAGTCCTTCATTCAGTTTTACCGATTATTTTCTTGTATGTTTGATTTCAATTTCGATATGGGGTTTTTTCTTTCCTACTTCTGGGTAATAAGAAAAATCAAAGTTCAGTAAGCCGTTGCTTGTTCGGTACAGCATCTTCAAACCTTAGAAAAGATCCAATTACTACTAATACTAATTGGATCTTTCCTATGGTTCACTTCACTCCCTGTAAGGACGAGGGAAGAGGCTGATATATTTTGAATCTGTTTCCGGGTAACATCAGTCGTTTATTTACTTCCTTGTAGTAGTCTTTAGCTGGAATGTCCTTAGCTGCCTATTTTCTTACTAAACACCGAAGTCTGAAATGCAAGCATCCTAGTATGATTTAGACTTTGGAAAACAGGAATTCTCTTTTTGTGCATGTGATTCCGAGTTAGATTTAGACTTCAGCTAACAGCTCTGTAGCAGAAAATGTAGTTTGTATATGCTCTTAATCTGATGCATCTGTTTTTGGGGTCTGTTTTATAACATTAAAAATGCTCATGCTCACCTTTGCAGCATCTTCAATTTCGGATCTTAATTACATTTTGTTTAAGGTTTAGAACTGAGCTTAAGCACTTGGATCAATTTAATGGAAAAAAGAATTAATCATGGTTACCTGGATTTGTTGTGATAGTGCACTCAACCCAAAATCAGAAACTTTAAGCTGACCATAAGCATCTAGCAGCAAATTTTCTGGCTGAAGAAATTTCAGGAATAAGAATTAAACAGAGAATCTTTCTTTTTATGTTTCAATCAAATACACCGTTCTGAATATCTACAAACATGTAATGCAAGAGTGGATAAAAGGTCGTGCCTTGAGGTCTCTGTTGTAGACAACCCTGCTATGGCAATAATCAACTGCATTTATAAGCTGCTCTTAGATCAAACACAGGATGATAATATCTTAACATCTCTAAACTCAAATATCAACTTATGGAACAGGTTATTGTTATGCTAAAGTTAAAAATAAGTCACTTTAATATGATGTTCCTACTCTTCCACCATCCCTACTTTTACACTGGTAGACATAACATATGGGTAAATCCATTCTTTCTACATTTCTTCCAGTTTTCAAGGGTCGTTCACATGTTTTGATAGTTGAAATGAAATTGCACAGTTGAAAAGATGTGAATAGTGTGAATTTGCCATGGGCTGCATGTCTTTAAAATTTTTGGGATCCTCTGTTCCAGTGTAGATGTAGTCCACCTTGATTAAATCTTCTACTTTTACACAAGTAGACATAATATATAGATAAATCCAGTATTCAACAAATATTAGAGGAATGTGTTGAGGATGACACATACACAGCAATAACGGGCTCAACAAGCCAAGGCTCAGGAACATCAAGATTCATTGTGAGAGTCTTTGACAAGGGCATTTTTTATCGTTCTATCATGCTGCCTTATTGATTTACTTTATCTTTCTACCATGCTTTGTGTGCCATAAGTTTAATTTGGATATTTTATAGAAATTTTGATGCTACATGGCTATTATATGTTGCTATCAAAAGTGACTTATAGTTTAACCTTTATCTTTCTTGGGCCAAATTATTATTGAATGGTTGCTTTTTTGCCTGCAGTAAATTCATTAGTGACGTCATCATGATCTTATCTTCTTCAATGGCTACAAGTAGTAGAAATTCTGAAAGTGCTCGTTTTGAGATGTTGCATGATCAACATAGGTAATTTTAATTTCCTAGGATGCATTCGATCTACATAGAAAACAAGAGTGATTGATAGTAAATGAGTAATTCCTGTTACTGATTCCTGATTTTTCTGTACCTCATTATTCATAATAATAGTTCACTGTTTGTTCTCTGCAGTGCGATTATTCTAAACAATGAAAACTCTAGCATTCATATCGATGTTGTTCTTGATCCGTTAAGTCCAACCAGTCAAAGGTTATCTGGAATTCTTCGAGTTTTGTGGAAATACGTACAGCCCATCATGAGGATTGTATTGAATCCAATGGTCAGTTGATATCTATTATTCTAGTCACATTATTAGTTATCAAACATATTGTTTTTTCATTATAAAATCTGTGTTCATATCATGCTTGAAGAGTTGCTTTTGCTTTTGAGATGATGAATGGAAAGAGATTTCTGTGCTTATCTAGGATTTAGATGACAACTGCCCAAGTGTTGTTCTTGTGCTTAAATGGTGAATCTGCCTTTGATGTAACTGCTGTCATACATTCGTGCTTTTAATTAGCCTTTGCTTTGAAATTTTTATTGGCCCCAATACCGTCTTTTACTTAATCCGTTCACATTTCATGTACCAGCTTGTAGGAGTAACCCACCCTGTCTACTTTTGTAATTATTAGATTGAACTGTAAGGCCTTGGTTATATGATTAATCAGTGTTATGTGGCAGAAAGTGCATTTCAATGACTATTCATATTGCTTGCCTACTGTATAAATCAAATTGTGTACATATTAATAATTATGAATTTTTGTTATAAAAAAATAATCGTTTAATTTGGTTAGAATTGAGGCATGTTGGTTTTATTGGTACTTGACTCTAAAAGTGATGTGTGGCAGGATTTGTATTGCAATGACTGTGCTTATGTTTTTTTCTCCTGTATAAATTACATTGTTTACAAATTAATATCCAACAACTTGGGGAAAAAAAGAAAGAAAAGTAAGGCCAACTTTCTTCCTCTATGGTTTTTATTAATCCTTCAACCTTGAGCCCGTGACATGTGTTTCCTATGTTTGTTAAGGAAGTGATGACTTGTATTTTCTACGAGCTATATTTTGTATAAGTTCACTTGCAACACAATGCTCAAGTCTTTTATCCTCACAATGTATAATGCTATTTCTCATTTCATGTCAGAGTTCCCTTGCTGATCTTCCTCTGAAGAGTTACTACAGATATGTAGTGCCCACAATGGTATTTCTTTTGCTTTTATCTTTTTGATAAACCTGATATGATATTTGATGTTGGCTTCATAGGCTTCCTTTCTTGTGTAGGATGATTTTAGCAATGCTCACTCTGCAATAAATGGTCCTAAAGCATTCGTGCATGGTTTACCTTTACAAACAAAAATGTTTTATTAGAAAATATACCTTTTATCTCTTCCCACCAAAAGATATTTGAACTTGTTCAAAATGAGATGCATTGAATAAAATAAGAAAAGTAGACGTTAATTAACTCACAATTTTGTCAAAGAGCTCTCCTCCAGTGACAAACTCCAAAACTATATATATTTTTGTCCTGCTCCCCATTACCTCAAAATAAAACCAAGAAATTTAGCATCAACCACTATCGGAATTTCATCATAATTTTGTTTGACTACTATAATTAATGTTTTACATGCAACAACACCATCAGCAAATTTAAAAATGCCCACAAGGAATCTCATTCTAATCCAACAATGGTATTCCTTCAGTCCATTGAAGTAGGATATGTCTCTTTCTTGTGAGCAAGATTCCAGTTCAGATTTATCTTTTCCCTTGATAAAAGTAAAAGTAAGTAGAAGTAGATAGACAAACAATAACAATAGCACCTAATGATTTCTAATAGCTAGAATGATACATATTGTTGTAGCCATTGGTTTTGCTTTACCAAGCAGCATAAATCCAAAGTTCTATGTAAAGAATGAGGTGCACTAGATGTTGTTGTGATAAGATATATTTAAATTATAATCTACAATGAGGTGCACTAGATATACTTATAGTTGAAAAGGGTCAGAGGGCTTTGTTGTCATAAGAGCGAAATTTAAATTATTTGTTGAGAGTATCTTCTCTGGCTTGAGGTTGAGAATATACACTTGACTAAACCTTATTTTACTTAAAGAGAAACATTAGTATAGACAATTACATTTATTAGTTTCGTTTGCAGCCTTTAAAAAAAAGTATGCTTTAATATTCTTGAGTCAATTAGGTGGCCTAAATATTTTTCCCTCATTCTGTTTTGAGCATAGAAAAATAAAACATTGTCTTGCTCAAAAAGTGCAAGTTTTGATTTGTGACTTAATTAGACTTTAGTGCTAACTCAGTAAGCTACTGGAACTTTCACTATACTTTTCCTATTCGATAGTGAGAATTCCTTTATGGAAAATTGAGGAATATGAAGTTCTGGTGCATTCTCATGCATGAAGTATATTTTGATGCATAACAGAATTCAATGGCTTTGTAACAGAGCAGTGGTTGTCATTGATGCATTTATTTATACATGTGGAATGTATATAGATTAAATTTTTGCATAGTTTAAATAAATTGAAAGATTCATGATTTAAGTGGTGATAGGTTTGAGATTAATTATTTTGTTATTTCCATTCATAAATGTACTGCTGATGACGACTTTGATCATTTTCAATTTTTAAATTTTCTTCTGCAGTTAATCTTGTTCTGTGTGAGTCCTCACTCTTGAGAAAATTTAATCTCGTAAGTTCTACCCTCTTGGTCAAAGATTTAAACGAAATTGTTACGCTCTCAAATTAGGTCAGTTGCTTTCATTTTATTCACACACACACATATTTTCTCTCATGTCAATACCTTCTTACTGAGTGAGAAAAACACTTGTCTTATGACTTCATGGTTTACCATTATGGACTTAGGTGCTTTTAATCTAGAACTTGAAAATATTCTTTTGTCTTTCCTTTATCATTAGCCATTTGAATTATATGAACTTGATTAAAAAAGTGATGGCTTCATGGTTTACCATTACCATTGACGTTAGTCTTTATATTGCATAATTAGTAGGAGGTAGCTAGACAACTTTTTGAAGCTTTGTGGTGATTGTTGTACATAGAAGTAGTAGTAGTTAACACTTGAATTAGTTGGAGCAAATTGGTTAAGATGAATTGAAAGTTAGCCACTTCGACTTTGTTGTTACTACTTTGCTACCTTTATATCCAATTCATCATCAACTATGTGTCTTGGGATTTTGTTATATATACATGCATGTATTTTGTTTCTGTCTTATGAAATTATAAGGTTGGCTGAGCTAATCTTTTTAGGTGTGCTGCTTTTTATTTTAATCACATTGTTGTGGTGATTGCCTGCTGATATGTGTAAGAAGGTTTTTGTAAGGGTGGGCAATCATATGAAGCAAATATTAAAAAAAAAAAAACACTTACGACGTCTAATTCTAAGAATTAGAAGTCGTAAGGGCATACTTACGGCATCTAATTTTAGGAATTAGAAGCCGTAAGTCCATACTTACGACGTCTAATTCTAAGAATTAGAAGCCGTAAGTATGGTCTAAATAACGACATTGTGATATGCTTAAGGCGTCTAATAATATTAATAGGACGCCGTAAGTCAGAACTTACGGCGTCTAATTAAAAATTAGACGCCGTAAGTTCCGACTTACGGCGCCCCCCGAATAGATGTCCCTCGTAAAAAGGACGTTAAATGTCCAAAAAATAGGACGCCGTAGCCCTATTTTGTAGTAGTGATTAAATATTTTAATTTTGAATTTTTGATACTGAACTTAGAATAGCTAGAGTGGTATATAAAGTACTTGAAGATAAGCCGTTTATCAACCTAGTTGGACCAGGCTACTTCAATTGTGAGACCAACGTGATTTATTATGATGTAAATCACGTGAAGATAAGCGTGGTGTTTAAAAGCTTGTTTGAGCGCTGTTATATATAAATGACCAAGTAGCATGCACATGAGGCAAAACAAAATTAAACCCAGTCATTGAGCTGTTTCCACTAAAGTGCTTCCGATTAAGAAGGATTTGGGAAGACAGGTATTAATTGCAAAACACGCTCGTATTTATGATTTCAATGCTTTATTCTGTTCACGGGATGGGAAATTTTGCATCCTATCCTATAAAAGGGTAATGGACAGCAAAATTGTTCCATGTCCCATCCCGTCGGGATCAGGACAAGACTAAGATCAAGAAGGAAACAAAGTGTCTCGTTATTTTTTCTTTTTAAGGATCTGGTCCATCAATTTAATTTGGGGTTAAGGTGCAAAAATAGACATGTGCTTTTTCTCGGAGAAGCGTCCAGTAACAAATATTTTTTTTAGGTGCAAAAGTAACTATGTGGTTACAAAATAGGAGCAAAAGTTACATTGACCGTTAGAGGGAAGGACGTTGACCGTTAAGTTGGAACGTTTGACTAAAATTGATGACGTGTATGCTGACTAGGAGTGTGTAGATGGCTGAATAATTGATGACTTGGAAAAAAATGATTTATTTATATGGAGAAAATATAATTTCTTTATCTAAAAAAATTTAATCCCCCAAAATATAACCCTTTATTTAAATTAAAAAAAAAAACCCTTCCCCTCTGCTTCGACATGAACATTAACATTCAACCATCAACAATCAACCTAGAAAAAAATCCAAGAACTCTGCTTCGACAGACAAACAACCATGAACATTCAACCCAGAAATGAACATTCAACCAGACAAAGCAATGCCCGTACAAAATACAAAAGAATGGCCTCTGAAAGCAACTTCAAATCGTACAGTTTTTTCCACTTCTACTACCAAATCATACAGATGAAATTGTCCAGAAACGACGAATGAAAATTGAACATAGAAAATTCTTCAGAAACCCGAAAAACCAAATAATTCCAAAATAAGAGTATACATGAAGCTAAATCAGAGTGCATTGGAGAAAAATGGTAAGGTAAAAAGGACCTGAAAGAGATTTACGATACGGTCTTCTTCTTGCTGAAGTTCGTCTGATAGAAGCTGAGCAAGTGCGAGTGGCGATGAATTGGGATTGAAGAGAAAGAGCAAAGAAGAAGCAAGGGAAACACAGGAACCAAAGGCAATGGCGCGTCGTCGCGTGGTCGAGAGAGAAAGAGACGAAGACATCGGACAAATCAACCAGAGCAAGGAAGGCTTCCAACGTCAACGATCTTCTCCGCCGCAGCGACGAGAAAATAGCCCTTGAAGCCATGAAAACCCAAAATTAAAATCTAGGGTTCCCAAATTCGCGAATCCATGAAGGTTGTGACTTCAACGAGCTAGAAACCTCCACCGGCCGAAATTACCTTCAAAATTGAGAAGCAAGCGTCAACAATCGAGCGATTCAGAGCCAATTATCAGATCGATGAAATTTTCAGGGAAAATTTTTCTACTTCCCCAAACGGCAAGAAGCATACAAGAGAGACGAATAAGAAATAGTTGTTGTTATTGTTGGGTGGGTGTTTGAATCTTCAAATGGAAGGGGTTAAGACTTAAGAGGAATTGAAAAATCGGAAGGGCCAAAGAGATTGGATCTAATTCCCCAACACTCTGCTAATGAAGATTGAAGGGGTTAACATTCAATCTTCATGGTTGAATGTTAATGTTCATGTCGAAGCAGGGGGGAAGGGTTTTTTTTTTTTTTTATAAATAAAGGGTTATATTTTGGGGGATTAAATTTTTTTAGATAAATAAAAGATAAAGAAATTATATTTTCTCCATATAAATAAATCATTTTTTTCCAAGTCATCAATTATTCAACCATCTACACTCCTAGTCAGCATACACGTCATCAATTTTAGTCAAACGTTCTAACTTAACGGTCAACGTCCTTCCCTCTAACGGTCAATGTGACTTTTGCTCCTATTTTGTAGCCACATAGTTACTTTTGCACCTAAAAAAAGTATTTGCTACTGGACGCTCCTCCGAGAAAAGCACATGTCTATTTTTGCACCTTAACCTCTTTAATTTTTCCATCTATTTAAGACTTGTAAAAGCTAAAACGTGTGTGTATGAGTTGAACATGTATGATTAAAAATATATAATACAAATATATAATCATCCTCTTATATCATTTTTAGATCGAAAGCATAATAAAAAATAAGAAACAATGAAAACTTATATTAAAAACCAAAGTGTTTGAAAAATAAAGTTTCATCATAAACAGATGGGGGAAGAAGAATATATATTCAATACCCTTTAAGTATAATTCTCCTCCGGTCTTTATAGTATAATATATATTTGGAGAGTTGATATATTGGTCCTAAATATAAGATAAAGTTTTCATATTTGTCAGTCTTTTCCTCATTTACCTATGTTGAGGCTCCCTTAATAATAATCTAGGAAGAAAGAGAAGGAGGGAGAGTTAAGAAAGGTGACTAGAATATTTTAGAAAATACATATCATATTAACTAACTTAACCAACTTCCTTAATCTAATCAAATTAGATAAATATGATTTCTATTAAAAAACGGAGGATAACTACTTCCGATTCTTAATATTACATGTTGTTGTTGCTACATTAATCTCTTAAAAATGTACATTTTGTTCGTAATGCACTAATAATAAGATCTTATATATTGAGAAATAGTATTGAGTTCACTGGTTGTTCTTGCTACTGCTAAGGAAAACATGATTTAGATTCCATATGCGAGATTGTGTTTTGAAACATAGATTACATTTGACAGCTGAAATACTTCCACGTGTCAAACACACATTCTAGTTTGAGGCTTAATACTCCTCATCTAGTCCTTAATATAAAACATAATTTATTTTTTTAAGATATTAATAAAGTTTAATAAGTTAGTTAATGATAGTATATACTCCCTCCGGTCCTAATTATAAGACTTATTTAACTTTTTTGGAGAGATTAAAGAAGCTAATCAAATTATTTAAGAGTATTTACATTTATATTTTTTTCTTAGAATAATTAGTTTAATTAATAAACTAATATATAATCTAAGGATACACAACATATAAATGATCAAGTAACTTATTTAACTTCATTAATATTTTTTAAAAAAAGTCAATTATGTCTTATAATTAGGACTGGAGGTAGTATTACGTATCAATATTAATTTATAAGTTAAATAAAATAATTTAATATATAAAAGATAAATATAAATAATTTATTTAATTTTGTTAATTTAAAAAACAAAAGTAACTACGTCAGAAATTTTCCCCCTTTTTGGGCAAGCTATTCGAACTAGTAAGAAGTAGCACCATAGGCTGCCTTTCGTGTCACTGCACCACAAATGTGCAGGTGCAGGCCTCAATATAGTTTGAAGTGTGTATAGTTCTGTACATTTTTAATTTAGTACCTATATATTTTTCTCGACTTATAATATATTTTGATTTACTTTGTTAACATATAATTAGTCTCTGTACATGGACTTACAGTGCTAATAAAGCAAAGTTATACGGATTTTAAATGAGTATAATTAAAAGATTTATTAAAGAGAAAGACACACAAGTAATACATTTAAAATTGAAAGAAACATGCATTTGAAGGATGGTTTTCTCATTTATTTTCTATATTTTATGAGATTTATGCACATGCACCTTATGTCCTTATCTTAATCTACTTTTTAGATATACAGAAGTTTGTAAGAAATAAAATTTTCATAAACTGTATAAAAAGAACCAAAAAAAAAAAAAATCATGAATATTATTTTTTTAAAAAAAAATCGCCACTTAGCTTAGGTACTCTGCAATCCGCATTTCTCAACTCTCAAGTTTCAACTCTCTCACAAATCACAATCTCAGCTCTCTCAACCTCAGCCCTCACTCCTCAACTCACAGCCTCAGACTCATGTCCTCCTCAGTCCGTCGACGTTCAGGTATGAATTTTTGTCGCTCCTCAGTCCGGATTCTCTCAGTATCCTTGGTAGCGACCGTGGCTCTGGGATTTCTGGCATCTTTAACTCTGGACAAAGCCACAACATTTTGGCGCCGCAAAACCCGCTCCTCCTCTTCTTGATGGACCGGAAAACGAAAGGATCAGCCAGAATCGACGATAGGAAGGTTAAGGTTCTTCTAATCTCGGCCGCCAGGCTTAAGGGGAGGAGGATAGAGTATGAAAGGTAATTGGAATTGGCCGCTTTTCTCTACACCTGCGTATAAGTATCAATCAAAGTAAGGATGCCTGAATCTCATTCTTCGTTCAGTTCGTTATATTTTTTCAATGATTTTGAGTGCTTCAATCAACTTGAAAGCTTTTCAAAGAATGCAACAATAAAAAAAAAAAAATATATATATATATATATATATATATATATATATATATATATATATATAAAATAGGTCCTAGACTGTCTCGACTAGTCTAGGTAGTCCACTAGACCGACCTAGTCCAGACAGAGCTCGGGCTGGTGCTGAACTAGACCGGACTTTGGGCTGGCTTGTCCATCCTGAAGTCATATTCAGACTAGACCTCGGGTTGAGGCCAAACCCAGTTTTGGTTTGGACCATGATGAAACTTACCTCAACCTATAAAATTGCTCTTTTCTCTATTTTGTAGTAATATTTGAACTTAATCTGAACCAAAAAAAAAAAAAAAAATCTTTTAAATGTCTATAATTTCTTTACTATTTTGTGGAAAAAAATCAAGATAAAAGTAGCCTTCTAAATTTGATATGAAGAATATATAGTTTAGTTAGGAATTGTGTAGAAAGGGGGCTCTGGTAACATTAATGAAAATACGTTTTAATTCTAATTTGTTAGCATAATTAGCTTCTATACATGGATTTATAATACTAACAAAGCAAAGTTACAAGGGTTAACAGTGCTAAAAAAGTAAAATTACTATTGGCCTTGTTGGTAAATGGATTGACTCATAACCATAAGGTTGTATGTTCAAATCCTACATATATGAGGACTTTGTTGGTAGGCGGTCTGCAATTTCTGAGCAGGAAGGCATGTACTGTTGGGTTTTAGGCTCCCTTCCTATATGGAGAAAAGTCTAAATTTCATATATTTTCTATTGTATATATCTCCTATTTTATGACAAGAAAGAAAGGAAAATATGAAAGAAGAAAAAGAGTGAGAGGAAAAAAAAAAGTTTTCTCATTATTGTTTGTGAGAAAGAATATTCACTCAGAGTTTCCTATAACATTCTAGATCTCGGGATTTGAAATTTGAAATATTGAATGGGAATTAAATCTGAAAATTTGACCTGAATAATTAAAGTATTAATTATTGGAAATTTAGACTTATTTAATTTTTCCCTTAATTTATTTTGAGAAAAAAATAAATTCAAATAAGGAATAAATTACGTCTAAAAATTATAGAAATAATATATGTGAACTAAACGATGGAATTTGGCCAAATGATTAAACTAATTATCTGGAAAGGTAGAAATTTATTTTCCATATAATATTTAAAAGTAAAATTATGGAAAAATTTGCAAAGGATAAAATGTTAATGAAAGCTCAACATGTGGTAAATATATATACACACACGTGGGATATATATATATATGGGTAAAGGATTTTTCCAGTCACCGGAGATAGAGTTATCTCCAGTGACCCCAAAACTAGGTTTTTTGGATTAATGAAGGGCGTTTCTGTAATTTTGTTTATTTTTTAATCATATAAATTTTACCGAAACATCCTTCATTAATTCACCTAAAATTACTAACACGCCCTTCATTAATTCAAAACGACGTAGTTTTAGGGTCACTGGAGATTGACTGGAGAAATACTTTTTCTTATATATATATATATATATATATATATTCCATTGTTAATTAATTTTCTCAGCCCATATATCTGTTTGGCCCAAACCAATACACACTCTTCATTTATCCATTAGTATTCTTTCTCCCAACACGTGATAACAAGAGGAAGCCCAGCAAAACAGATTCCTTAATCCCACATTCCCACTGATTCATTAATCCCAGCACTTTTATTGATTCTTTCTCCCAACACGTGATAACAAGAGGTAGCCCATCAAAACAGATTCCTCACTGATTCATTAATCCCAGCACTTTTATTCATTGACCCAACACGTTAGATAAGGGAAAGAATGATAACACGCAGTTTTCTTTTCACTGAAACACGTGATCGAACCATATTTCATATGACTTTTCATAATTAAATTGGGATTTTTAATGACTTTTCTCGGACATTATTACATAATTAAACACTAATTTGAGTTAGGGACATTTGTATTGAATTAAGTGAAATTAGGGGCAAAATGGTCATAATTTGTTAATTATTCATACAATTGATTCCTTGGACTTTTGATACTACATTGTGTTTAATCTTGCATTGTAAGTGTTTAAGAAGGAAATTTGAGATTTTTGAGGACCATAATTAATGTCAGAAAAAGCTTTAAATTGCTGTCAGAAAAGGACCCAAAATCAGAAACACTTCCAGAGAGGGCCCAAACATGCTGCCAGAAAGGGCCCAAAATCGAAGAAATTGACAGAAAGGGCCCAAGACAGAACTGCTGCGTTTTTAGCATTTTGAAATTAGGTTTCCCTTCTCCTGGGAGGGAAAGCCCGAGACGCAAAAAAAAGAAAAGGAGAACAGCCGCTGGAACAGAAAAGAGAGAAGGAACTAGAGGGAGACCTTGGATCGAGAGAGAGCGAGAACCAGAGATGAGGGAGCTGGGGAAAGAAAAAAAGCTTCGATCATCATCAACCTTCATCGTTTTATCCGGTCACCGGAGAAGAGAACCAGAAGCCGCGAACTGAAAAAAAAAAAGAGACGGACCAGAGGGAGAAGAGACCAGCGAACAACCTTGGACCTCTTCTTTCCTTCCCTTTCTTCTTCCTCGTCACCGTTCCCACCGTTCAGCACTCCAGAGATTAGAACAGCGATTTTTCCGGCCATTTTCTCCAGATTCCGGCGAATCCTGTGAATTTTCCGGCGAGTTCTACATTTTCCGGTGATAAATTCCCAGATTCCGGCAAGCTTGATTTCTATGGCTGGTTCACTCTTACAGATTGTGTTGGACTTTTTAATGGCTGTGTGTAGCTAAACCTTAGGTTCTTGGTGATGGAGAATTGTGGCTTGAGTTTTTTGTGCTTCAATAGGGGAGTTATTTAATTCAACCTTTTGCTTAGATTATCTGTTTGATTTCCTTGTTTAGATTTATCATTATTTAATTGTGAGACTTGGATTGCTGTTATGTGTCCATGTGGATTGATTATTGTAGTTTTAATTGGATGATTAGTTTGAGGTTCATATTCTTATATCTCTTTATATGCTTGATGAAATTATGCTTGCTGTCATGTTTGTGATTAGTAATCATAGTTGATTTTAGTTTTTGAATGATTCGTTAGAACATTCTAATTGAGAAGAACAAATTGTATCATCCCAATTTAAATTACACATTAAGTGGTCTTTAACAATTTCTCAAGAGGTAGTAGTTTGCTATGTTTGTAGGAGCTACTATTAATTGAGATTATTGGACTCAAGTGTTATCTTGAGGTTGTTCTTTAGACTTAATGGAAATTTAACTCCCATATATATTTTTAAGCAATGATAGCCATCTCCTTCATTACCAAGAGCATTCATTATTAATCCCTTTTAATCCAAAGCATTCTTCACTATTTTCCAAAAATACCAAAAAGAATAGAATTAGTTTCTTTATATTTTTATGAATTTTAGTTTAAAGAAAATCAATTTCAAAACCCCTTTTCTAACCATGATTTTAGCACTTAGTTCAACCTAGGGAATTCAAAATAAAAGGCTCCTTGATAAGAGAACGATCCCGAGTTATTTGCACTGTATTGCATTTTAATTTGTGGTGAATTGTGATTTGACCCTGAGGCGACTAAGTTTTTTTCCGTCAAATCAACACGTAAGCCTGTTTTTTCGCCGAAATGCAACAAGATTTATCAGTAAAAATAATCAACCCATGCTTCTCTCCACTGTACACGCAAGTGCAGACCATGTACTCCCATGCCTCTCGAGCCAAGCACCAAATACCCATCGGACCATTCTTCCTCGGACCAACGTCTTGCATCTCAGACTGGACCCTCGGTTCATTATATATCCATACACTTTGTTTCTTTTGTTTATCATTGCGTTGCTTCAACCCAAATCCGAGAGAGAGAAGTTGAGAGAGAGGGAAAGTCGAAGGAGAAAGAGAGTAGGAGGGAGTGAGAGAGTCTAACGTGATTCAATCATTCTTCCTCTGCATAACGTTGCCGGAAACAGGGGTATTGCGTTTCTGCTTGGATCCCATTATACAAGCTTGGAAACCAGAGGTAACCATCAAGTTTTTCTTTCCTTCTTGTTTCCATGGGTTCACATGAGGTTGCTGCAATAAGAACAATGGAAATAGGGGCTGTTATGCATCGTACACACACACACACATATATAAGTATATATATTTATATGTTGCCGTGGGTATATGAAGAAAAGAGAAACCTGGGTGTCTATATATATATATATATATAGGTAAACCGTGGGAGTTGCTGTCATAAAAATTTTGCTGTCAGATTTTTCATGTGTGTCGCGTAACTTGGAAGGAAAATAAAAGGGTGAATACATATAAGTGGTTGTGCGTGAATACATATAAATGGTTTAGAAGAATGAAAGAGTGCTTGCTATCAGGAAAATATATAAGTCTCGTTGCTAGGTTAACTAATATGTGTCACTGGACAAAAAGAAGACTGACTTATACACACACACACACAACTATACATATTATTGCTGATTTTGGGAATAAAGAGGAAGCTGATGCTATTCTATTATAAATATATATGTTAGCTTTGCACAGATAAAAGAGGAGGGGAGAACACTGCACATATATATTAGCATTGTGTGTTGAGAGTATATACATAAGTAATAACGTTGCACTTAGTGTATGTATATATATGGTTTAAAAACTAAGAACATTATTATCTCATATATGTCGCTGCATTTAGAATAAGTGGAGGAAAATATTTTGCTGTTAAAGTATAAGTTTACACAGTAAAACAGTAATTAGAATGGGGGAGTTTTTCAATGTAAATTAAACGAAGCAAAACTAGAACAAAATATAAAAAAACGGGATTAATCAGATTAAAAATGATTAACCCAGTGTTGAGATTCCATAACCTTCATCGGACAAAAACATAATAACCAAACTCGTACTTGATTCTGGACAAACCAAAATCTCTGTATTTGTCCAGAAACTCCCTCGACTAGACGATCACCTATGATCTAATCGAATACGTGGTGAGATCATTGTGCGATCACACAATGCTCTCTGTAACCCGGTTCGACCTATGTCTTTGGGATATGAATCTGGGTATTAAATCTAATACCCAATCCGCAATTATAATCGGATCCGATTAAAATAAACAGAAACGAATTACGTTACTGATTGAAGCGTGGGTCCTCTGGATTTGTGGAATCCTCAATCCATGGGTCAACAACAGAAGCATAGCCAAGCATGGCTGGAGAAAACACAGATGAAAAGATGAAGTACGCGAAGAACATGATGAACAACTCAGAGAAAATAAAAAGCTTCTAATTTAATCTGAAAATCATAAAAGACGTAATGTAGAATGTGTTTGCAGCCGCCAACAAAGTTAATCTAAAAGGAAATGACGGCTAGGGTTACAAAATAGGCCCAATATGGAAACCTCTAATAATAACTGGTATTTTATTACAAAATTCGGGTCCAATTAAAATCCATAAAAACATGTTCATCTTTAGCTCCAATTTCGTTCATCTTCTTGTCAGAATCAGCCTTTTGAGTATTCATAACAATTGTAAATCTCTGAATCATCTAAGTAATAAAACCCATTATTTATTAGGTAAAAATTAAAAATTTCTAAATTATTAACCAAGAGATACAAATAAGTAAAATAATATCGAATTATTAGTTAGCATAATTAACTTATGTACATAGACTTACGATGCTAACAAAGCAAACTTAGGGTTAACAATGCTAAAAGTTAAATTTAAAATATTTATTAAAGAGAAAGACACACAAATATCAAATTTAAAATTGACGGAAACATGTATCTGAAGAATGTTTTCCCATTTATTTTCTATATTATATGAGATTTATGCACATGCACCATAATCTCTATTTTAATCCGACTGCAACAAAATAATTTTTTTAAACATCATGATTATCATCATGGGGTTTATTATAGTGGAAAAAAAAGTCTTTTTGAAACACATGTTAATACTATTTTAATCAGCAGATGATATTATTATTACTTAATTAAATTATAGTTTAAATTAATTATATTTATTACTTTTCTAGAAAATATTTCGCTTGACTTATAACTTTATATATAATGTAATGATACACAATATATGTTGTGATTAAGTAATTTAATTAGCTTCCAAAATCTCTCCAAAAAAATAATTGGATCTTATATTAAAGACAAGAGGGAATATATAGTTCATTTTTTAAACTTGCACCAACTACTCTTTTCTTAAACGTATTTATTTATTGAAAGATATAAATGACATCCTTAACCTATAAAATTAATCTTTTCTCTCTTTCGCATTAATATTTGAATTTGATCTGAACAGAAAAAAAAAAAAAATCATCTTTTAAATATCTATAATCTATTTACTATTTTGTGGAGAAAATAAAGATAAAAGTAGTCTTCTAAATTTGATCTGAAGTAGATGAAGTCTAGTTAGGAATTGTGTAGAAAGGAGGCTCTGGAAACATTAATGAAAATACATTTTGATTTTACTTTATTAGCATAATTAGCTTCGGTACATGGGCTTACAATGCTAACAAAGCAAAGTTAATTATAAGGATTAATAGTGCTAAAAGAGTAAGATTACCAATTCAACAAAGGTTGATTCAGTTGGGGTTGACTTATAATCATAAGGTTATTCGTACAAATCTCACCGATGTAAGGACTTTGTTGACGGGTGATTTGTAAATACCTCTGTAAGCATTTTTGTGCTCAAAGACATGCATTGGCCCTGATGAACCACCAAGATTCGACTCAAACAACCTTTTATGTGGACAAAAAAGTAAAATTAAGATTTACTACAGAGAAAAACACGTGGTTAGGGCCAATGGGTGATTTGTAACAAGTGACATTTTCCCATTACAAAAGGGAACATATTTCTAAAAAGGTTAAGATGCAAAAATGCCTATAAACTTTTCTTAAAGAGCATCAAATACCATAAACTTTATTTGGCTGAAAAAATGCTCGTGAGATTTTTTTTTTTTTTTTTAAATGAAGCTAAAATGCACCAAAATAAAAGGGCAAAAATGCCCCATTTTCAAAAAGTTCATGGCCATTTTTGAACCCAAATAAAGTTACAATTGTAAACACAAGTTGGAGTTTGTCTTTGGTAAATTGAAAAACTTACTATCAGAGGCAAAACTCAAGTTTTGATTTGCAAACTCGAGTTTTGACTTGACAAAGAGTAGCTCAATTTTAACAAGTTGAGAAAACTTCAGTTTGCGTAGGTAAACTCGAGTTTGTAACATACAGAGAGCACTCCAAGTTTTTCACATCAAGACAAACTCGAGTTTAGTTTTTACAAAATCAAGTTTGTACCTTACAAAGTGTAATACCCTAAAAAGCACACTTAGGGTAAATATCAGAAATTGGGAAATATACCTATTGAAAATGGGTGAATATGAGGTCTCAAACACCTTGTATTGAGTTTACCTTGTTGTTAGGGTAATTTCCCTTGAAATTAGATAATTTGTAATTAGGTCCCTAAAACGTTTGAAGATTTGCAAATAGGTCCCTAAACACATTATGGGTTATAAATACCCTGTGAAAGCTATAAAGGAAGCAAGTAAAAATCTATTTGAAACAGGGAAGGATATTGTCCCTAATTTAGGTAATTTATTAAGTTACAAACTTGGAGAAATTGTAGAAGAATGCTCAAAAAGTGGTAAATGACCAAAATACCCTCACAAATTCTAGTATAATGAAAAAGACATGGAAACACAAATGTCAATGCAAGTGTTATGAGGTAATAAGCTATTCAAATTAAGAAAATTATCAACAAGTGATAATTAAGTAATTAGGTAATTACTGGCTAATTACTTAAGCATAAGCAAAGGAAATTCAGGAATAATTATGTAAGACCCTAAAATTGGTGGTTTTTGGGTCGAAAATTAGTAAAATATATTTACTAATTACTTGGAAATTTTGGAGAAAAATAGTTGAGTTTAGCTATTTTTAAGCCTAAATGCAAGAATGGACCAATAGGAGAATTTTGTAAAAAATTATGTAAAAATAATTACTTAAATAATTAATTAAATAATTAATCGAAATAAAAAAAAAACGAAATAAAAAAAAAGAAATGAAAAAAAAAGAAATGAAAAAATAAATGATGAATGAAAAAATAAATTGTTGCAACTTGCAAATATTTTAATATTATAATTAATTAAAGTAAAAAATGATGAATAGTAATTTAATATTTAGGAAACAGATCCTATCTAGAGATCTAGGAATGGGATTTCCAAAGTCAGGGTAAAATATTGATCAGTGGAATTTTATCTTCCGTTAGACTCTTACGGAAGTTAATTCTGAAGCCGTTTGTGCATTTTCTTAATAAAACAAAATAGGGAAAAATGCATATAGGCATATTTTTGGATATGAAGAAAATAAATTCTAACTCAACATCTAGGAATGAGTTTGAATTTATCTGGACATATTTGGAATCAGTGGATTTTTCTGAAGAAGTTGATGATTTCAGAAATGCGTTCTGAAACCGGACGCGCTCGGACACGTTTTTCGAGAAACCTTCAACTGGACTGTTGGAACCCTGTAAGAGACCGAAATCTAAGTTCAATTAGATATTATTGATGAGAAAGAGAAGATCTTCAAAGTTTTGATTTCAGAATTTTGAGATTTTATGAGATTACGCGAATCGGGTACCGATCGGGAGCTTTATCGGTCTGAAAGCTTCTAGAATGCACAACTTGTCTCACAAGTTGGTGACTCATGAGGGGCTGAACGAAAATAAGCTTTACTTGGCTGCAAATCATCCACCAAAACCCTAGGTTTCCATGGTTCAAAATGAATTAGAAGGAGTTGGAAGATTACCCTTTTACCCTTGCATTTTCCCTATAAATAGCCAAGGATCCTCTTCATATTTTGCACACCAAAACCCAAAGAGGCAATTTGAAATTAGAGAGAAGTTTTAGAGAGAGGAGCTCTGGGGGAATTTTGCAATAAGCTCTGGGTAAGTTTTTCTGCACCGAGCTTTAAGCTTTCATAGTTCTTTCAATAGTTAGAGTAGTAATGTTAGATTAGTTTTTAATCTTCCGAGTATGATTAGATATCATATGATAGGGGTATTTTATTCTTTAAATTCGAAAATTATGATTGGGTCGAAGTTCTGGCTGGCGAAATTCCGCCGATTAGGGGTATAGGGGCAAAATGGTAATTTTTACCTAAAATGCCAGTTATGATGTCAAATCACTAATAAATGTGATAATACTCCTATAGGACATCAGAAACCTTGATCTACTGCCGCACGCTGTCCGACGTGTCGCCGTTGGACGTTTCACGCTTTCCGTAAACGTGCCAATTCCGCTGAATTTGCGACGTTTCACAACGAAGGTACGTTCGCATCGGTAACCTTAACTCTTGTGTTTATGGTATGCATATATGTGATGATATGATGTGTGAATAGTTTGGTGCCGAAGGCAAGGCTAGTCTACGTGGGTGTGCCATTTAGTCGCCGTAAAGTCGGTGAGGCCCCATGGTAGACACTTACGGCCATTCTATTCGGTGCTATACGCACCGTGTCTTTGGAATTGTACTTAGGTTTACTATATGTGATAGGTACATTCATGGATAGAGACTCGTTTAGGGTCACCGACTCGGATAGAGGTTCTGTCTAGAGTCACCGACTCGGATAGGGATTGTTTAGGGTCACCAATTATACATAACGGATAGAGATTTTGTTTAGGATCACCGACTCGGATAGAGGCTCTGTCTAGGGTCACCGAATCGGATAGGGATTCTGCTTAGGGTCACCGATTATACATACTGTTTTACACTTATGTTCATGCATCTGCTATGCTCTTGTATTGTTTGAGCCGTTGAGATTGAGGATGTCTGTTGGTCGTATGTGTATACATAAACATGAGGTTAATCGTTACCCGAGATCCAATGGGGTAAATTGGATCTCGGCTATAGCTTCGGGTCCGGAGGATCAAAGGCCGAGGAGAGAAGCAAGCAGCTGAGTAGAAGACCCAGTGAAGACTTCCTTTGTTGTTCCATGGGAAGCCTTCCCTTTTGTTGTTATACATTTCTTTTGAAACACTCGGTTGTTGTAAATAGCCAGCCAGACTTATGGCACTTTATATATACATATCAGTTACTCATATGCTCCGTTGCTCTACTCTGATGATTTTGAAATGATGTTTTTGAAAAAAAAAATTTATACTGCTTTTGAAAAGTTAGGATGTTACATATGGTATCAGAGCTAGTATAAGCTGATAGCAAATTCGACTCATGATCGGGGGTTCTCACAGTGTGATCTGTGACGAAGCATTGGCTCTTACCCCGACATGGCCTGCCGGCTAGCCACCGGATAGGTTGCATCCGTCGTGAGGCGGTGCGTAAAACTAGCGGCTGAGGTATCTTATGTTGTCACGGCGTATTGGCGCCACGGAGACATTTTGGTATCAGAGCAGTTGTCCTGGCATGAATCTAGCTAAGTTATTACAAACCTTTTTGGTGCCGAAGGTAGGGCTAGTCTATATGGGTAAGCCATTTAGTCGCCGCTAACCCGGTGAGGCCCCCATGGTAGACACTTACCTGGCCTTTTTAAAGAGCATGTTTTGAAAATGAGTACTGATATAGCCTAAGTCGGTGTGCTATCTTACTTTGGTGTACTAGTTTGTACCGGTATACCATCTTGGACCGGTGTACCACACTCTATTGGTACATCACTCTGATAACTGACAGTTTGTACTGAACGTTAATTCCATTCTAGCACAGAGCTCATACACGGAGCTAGGTCACGCCAGATGAAACTCCGAGACCAATAGAGATAAGTACATGCAGTATTTGACTCATGTAAAGGAACTCCCGATACGACATTCCGTACCCGTATCTGAGTAGACCGAAGCAACGAAACCCTAAACGAGGAAGATATTGCGAGTGTCCGTTCGTTTGTAGTACTAGTGTGATAGCTTCTGTGATAGACTAATCACTGTCTTCCTGAATCTAACGTTTTCCCTGACGAAGGAAAAAGAATGAGACATGACAAATCGAGAGAAGCGGAACTCCCGCGAGGTCGAGGCGAAGTCGAGGCAGAGGCCAAGGTGGAGGACGAGGTAGATAACCTCGAGTGGGACCGATATCCGATCGTGACCCATGTTGAAAATTTCTATCAGAGGAACCATTACGTACTTCCATACTCTTCTGAAGGCTGGATCAGATCCACTCATCATCATTTTCTACGTATCCATTGTTGGGTGGAAAGAACCAACGAAATTCCAAATAAATCGCTGTAGTTAAGAGACGACTCTTAGCAGCACATGACAGACGGAAGAGCTACGTTGAGAAAAAGGGAAGACCTCTGTAGTTCAAAGTCGAACCAATCCACACATAACATAGTGATAATCATTATCAAGTTTCTTAAGTAACAAATCACGATAGTATCATTAAGTATAAGGTATCTTATGTTGCCACGGTGTATGGGAACCATGGGAACATAATATATCGAAGTACGACATGATATCCATGAGTATGAGATATATGGTATTCTTTGCGGTGTATGGGAACCATGGGATACCGTATATCAAAGTACGACATGATGAATGTGTAGTACGCGGTGTTATGGGTGCCACGGAAACACTTATGTACGCGGTGTTATGGGCACCACGGAAATGCTAAAACACTAAAGTACGCGGTGTTATGGGCGCCACGGAAGCAATATATATAAAGTACGCGGTGTTTTGACGCCACGGAAACACTATATATATCAACTTAAAACATGATAAAAACTTTATAATCAAGCTGAAACAAGTTCTCAATCGCCAGGAGGAGCGGCTGGCAGACAAAGTAAGGATCCGACGCGTGGAGTCCAAGGTCCGAGTAGGACGAAGTTTAGATAGTATAGTACAAATTTCGAGGACGAAATTTTGTTTAACAGGGGGAGAAATGTAATACCCTAAAAAGCACACTTAGGGTAAATATCAGAAATTGGGAAATATACCTATTGAAAATGGGTGAATATGAGGTCTCAAACACCTTGTATTGAGTTTACCTTGTTGTTAGGGTAATTTCCCTTGAAATTAGATAATTTGTAATTAGGTCCCTAAAACGTTTGAAGATTTGCAAATAGGTCCCTAAACACATTATGGGTTATAAATACCCTGTGAAAGCTATAAAGGAAGCAAGTAAAAATCTATTTGAAACAGGGAAGGATATTGTCCCTAATTTAGGTACTTTATTAAGTTACAAACTTGGAGAAATTGTAGAAGAATGCTCAAAAAGTAGTAAATGACCAAAATACCCTCACAAATTCTAGTATAATGAAAGAGACATGGAAACACAAATGTCAATGCAAGTGTTATGAGGTAATAAGATATTCTAATTAAGAAAATTATCAACAAGTGATAATTAAGTAATTAGGTAATTACTTAAGCATAAGCAAAGGAAATTCAGGAATAATTATGTAAGACCCTAAAATTGGTGGTTTTTGGGTCGAAAATTAGTAAAAATATATTTACTAATTACTTAGAAATTTTGGAGAAAAATAGTTGAGTTTAGCTATTTTTAAGCCTAAATGCAAGAATGGACCAATAGGAGAATTTTGTAAAAAATTATGTAAAAATAATTACTTAATTAATTAAATAATTAATTAAATAATTAATCAAAATAAAAAAAAAACGAAATAAAAAAAAAAGAAAAGAAAAAAAAAGAAAAGAAAAAAAAATGATGAATGAAAAAATAAATTGTTGCAACTTGCAAATATTTTAATATTATAATTAATTAAAGTAAAAAATGATGAATAGTAATTTAATATTTAGGAAACAGATCCTATCTAGAGATCTAGGAATGGGATTTCCAAAGTCAGGGTAAAATATTGATCAGTGGAATTTTATCTTCCGTTAGACTCTTACGGAAGTTAATTAAGCCGTTTGTGCATTTTCTTAATAAAACAAAATAGGAAAAATGCATATAGGCATATTTTTGGATATGAAGAAAATAAATTCTAACTCAACATCTAGGAATGAGTTTGAATTTATCTGGACATATTTGGAATCGTGGATTTTTTCAAGAAGTTGATGATTTCGAAATGCGTTCAAACCGGACGCGCTCGGACACGTTTTCGAGAAACCTTCAACCTGATTGTTGGAACCCCGTAAGAGACCGAAATCTAAGTTCAATTAGATATTATTGATGAGAAAGAGAAGATCTTCAAAGTTTTGATTTGAATTTTGAGATTTTATGAGATTACGCGAATCGGGTACCGTCGGGAGCTTTATCGGTCTCAAAGCTTCTAGAATGCACAACTTGTCTCACAAGTTGGTGACTCATGAGGGGCTGAACGAAAATAAGCTTTACTTGGCTGCAAATCATCCACCAAAACCCTAGGTTTCCATGGTTCAAAATGAATTAGAAGGAGTTGGAAGATTACCCTTTTACCCTTGCATTTTCCCTATAAATAGCCAAGGATCCTCTTCATATTTTGCACACCAAAACCCAAAGAGGCAATTTGAAATTAGAGAGAAGTTTTAGAGAGAGGAGCTCTGGGGGAATTTTGCAGGCTTTCATAGTTCTTTCAATAGTTAGAGTAGTAATGTTAGATTAGTTTTTAATCTTCCGAGTATGATTAGATATCATATGATAGGGGTATTTTATTCTTTAAATTCGAAAATTATGATTGGGTCGAAGTTCTGGCAAAATTTTGGGAAGAAAATTAGTCAAAGTAACGAAGTGCTGGCGAAATTCCGCCGATTAGGGGTATAGGGGCAAAATGGTAATTTTTACCTAAAATGCCAGTTATGATGTCAAATCACTAATAAATGTGATAATACTCCTATAGGACATCAGAAACCTTGATCTACTGCCGTTACGCTGTCCGACGTGTCATTGTTGGACGTTTACGCTTTTCAGTAAACGTGCCAATTCCGCGTAATTGCCGACGTTCGTCAACGAAGGTACGTTCGCATCGGTAACCTTAACTCTTGTGTTTATGGTATGCATATATGTGATGATATGATGTGTGAATAGTTTGGTGCCGAAGGCAAGGCTAGTCTACGTGGGTGTGCCATTTAGTCGCCAGTAAAGTCGGTGAGGCCTATGGTAGACACTTACTCGGCCATTCTATTCAGTGCTATACGCACCGTTTCTTTGGAATTGTACTTAGGTTTACTATATGTGATAGGTACATTCATGGATAGAGACTCTGTTTAGGGTCACCGACTCGGATAGAGGTTCTGTCTAGAGTCACCGACTCGGATAGGGATTCTGTTTAGGGTCACCAATTATACATAACGGATAGAGATTTTGTTTAGGATCACCGACTCGGATAGAGGCTCTGTCTAGGGTCACCGACTCGGATAGGGATTTTGCTTAGGGTCACCGATTATACATACTGTTTACACTTATGTTCATGCATCCGCTTATGCTCTTGTATTGTTTGAGTGTTGAGATTGAGGATGTCTGTTGGCTGTATGTGTATACATAAACATGAGGTTAACTGTTACCTGAGATCCAATGGGGTAAATTGGATCTCAGCTATAGCTTCAGGGTCTGGAGGATCAAAGGCTGTTGCAAATAGCCAGCCAGACTTATGGCACTTTATATATACATATCAGTTACTCATATGCTTCGTTGCTCTACTCTGATGATTTTGAAATGATGTTTTTGAAAAAAAAAATTTATACTGCTTTTGAAAAGTTAGGATGTTACACAAAGATTCTTCAATATTTTCTAAAGGGAACAAAACTCCGATTTGCAATCAGTAAACTCGAGTTTTGATCTTACAGAGAACTATCAATATTTTTGAACTAAGCCAAACTCCAGTTTCCATTTGGAAACTCAAGTTTTGCCAAGACAAAGAGTTCTCTGAGTTTTCAAACCTAGTTGGAAACTCGAGTTTGCATTGGTAAACTCGAGTTTGTAACACACAGTGAGCTATGCTCCTTTATGAATTTATGAAAACTCCAGTTTCTGTTTTAAAACTCTAGTTTTCATTTGACAGAATATTTATCAAAGTTTTCTCTTATGAGGAAACTCGAGTTTTCACTAGACAGAGAGTTTTCATGTTTTACTCACTTTGAGAAAACTCCAGTTTGTTTTCGAAAACTTCAGTTTTCACTTGGCTAGAATTTTCAATGGTTTTCATACTTAACAGAAAACTCAAGTTTTGTTTAGTAAACTCGAGTTTGCGCCAAGCAGAGAGCTTTGCTCAATTTCAGTAATTTGAAAACTCCAGTTTACTTTTAGAAACTTCAGTTTTAAGTTTTTGGACTTAATCATGTTTTAACTATAAAAGTCCAAAACTCGAGTTTATCATTAATCAACTCGAGTTTTGTTCCTTTACTCAAAGTATGTTTTTAAACTCAAAATACGACTTTCTTGTCTAGAAGAAGAAAACTCGAGTTTGTATTTGGAAACTCGAGTTTCCCCTTTGAGCATAGTGACAAACTCCAGTTTGGATAAACAAACTCGAGTTTGTGTCACAGATTTTGAAAATCAAGTTGCTCGAATTTGTGAAATCTTCCCGTTTGATCTTAATACTTCTTATCATCACTCATTACTATTCCTAGCTATGTTTAATCAGTTTGTTAGTGAGTTTCAGATGATTTAAAGAGAATTAAATGAAGCGTATTAGCATAAAGCAAAAAGTGATGTCAGTTCATTAAATGCAAAGTCCAGAAAACTTGCATTCTTTTGGACAATCATTCTACACACGTTGCAAAGGTATTAATGTCTCCTTTCCACATCAAGTAGCTGCTCTTCCAACGGATTAAAAGTCAAGAAGTCAAGCATAAACTTCTGTGCAGCTGGATTAACCAAAGAGTAGAGAGAGAAGAAGACCAAAACTTCAACTAATCCATTCTTAATGTTGACAACGGTCACATTGAAGATTCCAATGGTCATTTAATGCTCTCTTTGTATAAATAGAGTTGCATTCAATTCTTCTCAACAACCAATCTGCAGAAAACGAAAATCATTCAAGTTTCCAACTACTCTTTGAGTTTTCTTGTGTAAAGTATCTTTTGATACATTGTACTTCAGTGATTATCTTTATCTACTCTTAGAGAGAGTTCATTTATTGTAAATCATTCATTGTAAAATTTCCAAGTCAGGGGACTTAGAGATTGGGATATTGATTGCAACTTGTAAGAGGGAGTAAGTTCTAGTGAGAGAATTACTCTTGAGTTACAGAGTGTGTAATCAATTGAGATAGTGAAAAATCCCAGAGAGTCTAGGGACTGGACGTAGGTTAAGAGGTTGGACCGAACCAGTATAAATTCTTTGTGTCTTGCTTCTCTTCTCTATCCTCTGTCTAGCTCTGTTTTTAGTGTTTGAAAACAGAGCAATTGGCAAAGAATTTCATAATCCCCAATTCACCCCCCTCTTGGTGATTAAGCTCCACTTTCAGAAGGATCAGATTCCTCTCAATCTTATCTGATACTTCATCAATCAGTGTTTCCCGATTTGCACGGACTGAATTCTTGGCGAGAGAGAATTTTTCATCAAACGCCCTGTATGCTTCTTCAAGGAAATACAGAGGAGGTCAACATGGCGAAAAGTAAAACTAAGGACTTTGAATTAAAATCATCATAGGCTAGAGGCCATTTATCACAAACCTGTCAGCAACTTTACATAATAGAAAAATTTTGCCTTCTTCATCTTTCACTATCACTGACATTTGCATTCACTTCCTCAAGCTGTTGAATTCTAAAACATTGAGAAGCTCATACATGCTGCAAAATTAAAACTTCCTCACTAAGCATTGGGTTAACATGAAGACATTAAATCCTTATTGTATCTGTAGTCAATAACCTAATCAGGCACATAGCATTTTTGAAGTCACTAGATAAGCATTAGTAGCCGTGAAGGAAGCATGTCCTCAATCAAAAACAGCAGCAGCAGCGAAGAAAAAGTGACTTCGCCACACCTTCTAGATATTACAAAATGACATCAAACCATCATGTAAACTTCAAAGTTAGGATCCACTGGTGTTAGCCAAGGGAAAACCACTTCCATTCTATGAGTATAGATAGCTAGCGCAGAAAGGGGAAAAAATACCTATATTAAACTCAACAATCAACATGCCCATAAATCTAGTGGTTAGATGAGTTGCATAATGGATGTGTCTCTTCCTTGCTGTTATTTTGGGAAATTTTTTAGTATATAAATATTATCATTAAATTATATAAGTCCTTTTGACCGAGAATTCAATAAAAAAATCACATCTTCCTTGGCTATGAAAGTTACAGCAACGAAACTTCCCCATTACCGAAGAAACAAGCAAATCAAGGAACTGACCTTTCAACTTTTTTTCCAGAAACAGGATCCAACTCATACATTGATAAACTTGTCTGAGTTCTTTTGTAGAATTCAAATCCAAGTTCCCTTGCTGCAATCACAAGGGCTGCTTTATTTCCAGTGTCTTCATCCACTTCAGGGATGGCTGTATGACAGGTTGCCAATAAATTTCGTTTGCAACGGAGGAAGTGAGGAGTAACCCAGAGAGAGATTAGGGCTCAGCAACAGGGTGCCAAAACAAAACAATAGACAGAGGGAAGGACGTTGATACCTGAAAAAGATGGCGACCACTGAAGGGACAATAATCGGGGAGCACTTTTGGCAAGTGAACAATTGAGGAGAGGAGAGCTTTGGGCGCGAGAAGGCAGCCGCAAGACACAACATTATTTTCGATTGGCGACGGAAACATCCGCCGCAATCTACCTATCATCCGCCGCAATTTTTGTATCCGTCACAAGTAGCGAGGGAATTAAATATCCAAGGAAAATATGCATGTAGATCATATATAATAGGCATATTATATCTTGGTAAAACATAAGTGGTGTAGAATCATGGTTTAGGAACCCGGACTAGACCGGCCAGTTCAGACCGGAAACCGGCGAATCGGCCGGAAAACCGGTCCGAGTTAGGGGAAATACGGGTTGACTCGGTGACTCTGAGTCAACTCGTCTAACTCGGCCTGAACCGGCCGAGTTGAATGATCACCGAGTCAACCCAGTATTTTTTTTTTAAAAAAAAAAAAGAGTGGAAGACAGAGATCACTGTTTGTCGAAGGTCGCTGGTGATGGTGCTATAGAGGCTTAAGGAGGAGCAACAATCACCTTCTCTGTGCCTGAGTCACAGAACAAGAAGGAGGAGGGAGAGAGAGATCTGAAGTGCTTCTCAATGTTGAGGCTCTCCACCAGTAGGGAAGACACCGGCAATGAAGATTAGAAGAATGAGAACGGATGGTGGAGCCGACAGTGGAATTGCCATGGGAAGAGAGGGTAATGAGCAGTGAGTTGGGTTGTGATTTTTGCGTAGAAGGAAGAGAGAGAGAGAGAGGCATTTGAAATGATGTTAGAAGGAAGAGAGCAGCTTCACTTTTCTATTTTCTTTGGTGACATGATAATAATCAGAATGGGAAGTCTCGTAAAATGAAAAAAATGATACTCATATCTCTGCATCTCTGTCATCATGTCTGGTCCCATCAATTTTGATTTGATCTATATTTTTATAAGAAAATATTACTAGGGTAAAAGGGGGAAAAAAGACTAATCAATGACTTTTATTGGATTTAATCAATGAGGTACAGTGTGTGAACTACTACTTCCTATGATGGATGGGCTAACTCAGGCTTTTAGTTTGACTTTTAAATCCTTTCAAGTACGGTTACTCACCTATTTTAATATATGAATATTACTAAAATTTGAATGTTTTTTTTGTCTATTTTAATTAATACCGGTTTGACTCCGGTCTGACCCACTAACCCTTAACCCAGTACCCCACCGGTTCAGTAATCGGTCTGGGTTTCAAAACCTTGTGTAGGATTCTTTTGAATTTTATATTATAGAAAACCAAATATATATATTTTCAAATAGTTATTTATAATTATATCACTAATTTTCTTATTTTGCTAATATAATTATAATATATATGTTAAAGAATATATTAGTTGAATCATGTCTTAAAATTGATAAAAACACATTGTGACGGAGTTTCATTCCGTTGCCGAGGGAAAATTTTTGTTGCAAATTCCCTTACAAAACACATCCCGAATGCCCAAGTGATCCATTTTTGCGATGGATTTTTTCTGTAGCAATTTGTGACGGTCTAGCTTGTAACATCCCGTTTTCACAAGCAGTATAAATTTTTTTTTCATCAAACATCATTTCAAATCATCAGAGTAGAGCACCGGAGCGATTGAGTAACTGATATATATTAAAATACCCATGGTAGCATGTCTTGCTGTTTAAACAGTGGTACAAAAGTGTTTCAAAAGTAATGACAGAAAGAAGTCTTCAGCAGGATCTTCTATGCGGCCTGCTTGCCTCTATCCTCGGTCCTCGGTCCTTCCGACCCTGAAGCTAAGTTGAGAGCTGAGGTCCATGCATCGAACCCCAGGTAACGGTTAACCTCATGTTTATATACAACATACATGTACGACAGACATTCATAGACTTTTGGCAACAATTACTACGGTCAGACATAGGGTATACATATCAGATATGTAAGGCGATAACAATACAAGTCGGATGCAAGGTTAAGGCACAATAAGAAATGTACATGATCAGATATGCACGGAAATAACACTACAGTCGGAGGTAAGGTTAAGGCACAACGGACAATAGTACAGTCGGATGTAAGGCATGACAGACAGTAATACAGTCGGATGTAAGGCATGACAGACAATAGTTCAGTCGGATGACAGACAATAGTACGGTCGGATGACGATAACAACGATCTGATCGGATGACAGACAATATACATATATGCATACAATAAACATCGAGTTAGTATTACAAGACGCGAACGTACCTTCGTTGACAGAATTTCGGTACGACGGTTGGTCAGAACGTAATCAGGGATATCCTATAAGGACAATAGCGCATCTATTAATGATCAAACATTATGATGGACATTTTAGTCATAAATGACCATTTTAGCCTTGACCCCTTAATCGGCGGAATTTCGCCAGCACTTCGTTACTTTGACTCTAATCTTCCAGAATTTCAACATATCCCTTGCCCCAACAATATTTTCGAAATGCATATCATATTTAGCCTAAAACATGATATCTAAAATGTACTGGAAGACTAAAGATCAAAACAACATCTACACTAAGAACTTCAAGAACTACCGAACTAAAACTAAGAACCGAAGAACTTACCCGTTGAAGAACTTCGCTACTCCTTCTCCAGAGCTCCTCTCTCTAACTTCTCTCTACACTTTCTAAGTGGTTTTGGTGTGAGAAATGAAGTGAGGATGGTGGCCTATTTATAGAAGAAAAATGGGCCAACTTTGGTAATTTTCTCCAAACCTTTCCTTCAACCACAACCACACATTTGGAAACCTTAGCAAACAAGTTTCTTCCTCCATTTCCCACCACAAATTTCGTCCCCTATGTCATCTTTTCCAAAGATGAAGTCATCCAAGTGATGTCATCTACTTGTTCAAGAAGTTGTCTTACCGATAAAGTCTCCGTTCGGTGTTCTAATCGCGTAATCTTGTAAAATCTTAGAAATCCGGCAATGAAGCGTCGAAGGTCTAATTCTCCTCTTTAAAAATGTCTAGTTCAACTAAATTTTTGATCCCATCCAGGGCATTCCGTTGCCTGCCGAAGATTTTCGGATAAACGCTTCAGTTACGGAAATCGCTTCGGGTAGCGTCAACTTCTGGACAAAAATTCACTGATTCATAATATGTCCAGATGTTTACCACTTATTCAAGGATTTTGAGTTAGGATTTATTTTCCATCGGTTCTCGTTTATCCTATATGCTTTTTCACAAAATATCTCACTTTATATTATTATTCAATTGCAAATATCATGATATTGTTTCCATCCACTTGCACCATGTGTTCACACTACTTTTTCCTCTTCTTTCCTCCTTCATTTCGAATTGTATGCTCCTTCTTGGCCAAGTTTATGTTTTTCCTACTAGCATAAATATTATATGATCAAGTGTTCCTATTGGATAGTTGCAACTTTTGACTTTTCTACTACTTCTTCACTAAGTTTACTACCTTTTTCTTCTTCTATTTCCCTCTCTCATTTTCGTTTTTGATGGGCAATTCTTGACAAAAGATTGTTGCTTCCCACTTGCCAAAATATCATATAAACCAAGTGCTTTCATTGGCTAATTAAAATCTTGACTATTCAACAACTTCTAAGCTAAGTCTTCTATTCCAAAATATCATGATCTTTCTTCAATTTTTCTCTCTTCTTTGTCTCCCATATTTTCGAAAATATGTGGCATCTTTTTGACAAAAGATGTTGTTTTAATATATCTTATATTATTCCATAGTAATTATCCCATTGGTCCATAAACAATTTCATGGATTTAGGGTTTTCATCTAATCTCTTTCATTTTTCTTCATTCACAACTAAATAATTAGCCAATAATTATTTAATTAATCCCTCACTAATTTTTGACAATTTTATTAATTAGGATTAATTATTATCTCACAAACTTTTACTGACATTGGTATTTTACGCTCCATGTAAAATATTAAAAATCATGGGGTCAATTATGGCCTCACAATACTTTTTGATTTTTCTCCTTTAATTTTTCCAAGGTAATAATTTAATAAATTACCTAAATTAGGGACAATATTCTTCCCTATTTCAAATAATTATTTATTTGCCTCTTTATAATATTTTCAGGGTATTTTATAACCTATAAATATTTTAGGAACCTATTTGCAAACTTTCAAACGTTTTAGGGACCTAACTGCACATTATCTTATTTCAAGAGAAATTGTCCTATTAATAAGATAAATTCAATACAAGGTGTTTGAGACCTCATATTCACCTATTTTCAATAGGTATATTTTACTACATTATGATATTTACCCTATGTCAGTTTTTAGGGTATTACATAGCTTGCTTTCAATCGTAGTTTTTTGTCCATTGCAAATAGTGATGGATTTATTTCCCTCATAAATTCCGTTGTAAATGGTGAAAAAAAAATCCCTTGCAAATTTTATCGTCCTTTCGGTATTTTCTAGTAATAGTCCCCTTATATGCAAGAAACAAAATATATGATTTTCAGATGTACTCGCCATCTTTTATATCACCCTGCAGAACAGAGTTGTCATTAATAATTACATTAGCAACATTAATAACTTTAGAGTACTATATTAACAACACGTTTTAAAATCACATAACAATCTTCATCCTTATTATTTGTCCATGTCTGAACACATAAAAATATATAGAGCATAATCACATCAGCATAAATTTATATCTCCCACACACTCAATGAAACAACAACATAAATCATAAAAGGCAACATACAATTAACAATTATTGGATGCTTCAAACTTGACATTGGAATATGCTCTAAACTTTTCACTACTAACATGGGGAAAAATGTATTTTCATATTTGGATAAATAACACTCATGTCCTTGAGACTCCACTGTAATTCAATAATTTTAAGAGACCTGATTACCATTAACTCTGTTAATTAAAACCTGATTGCAATTTTGCCGAGGAAATTCTCTATTTACACCCACTTTAATTTTCCTAATACGAATTGTTTGCAGCGGCTTTCTACCAATTAATTAATTAATATATTAAATGATATCAAAACTTCGTTGAAAAATTAAACGATACAAGACTGGATGTTTAGGTCTGGGATAAAAAGTGGTTAGGAATAACCTTAAGTCGAATAATATATTGTATATGTTATCAATAGGGGTAAATTTGAAAAATATAAAAATATATTGTATATTTAGTATTAAGATCAACTGCACGCGCGATTAAGCCTTATACTAAGTACATGAAAGAAAGCATGAAAAACAAAATTTCATCATAAACAGATGGCCGGTGGAGAAGAATATATTCAATACCTTTTGAATATAACACAATGTCTGATCTTTAATATTATATTTTCTTCGTAGTGTGACAACGATCAAGACCTTATATTAGTTCAGTGTTTGTTGTTGTTAACAGGGAAAACAGGATTTGGATTCCATATGCGAGACTTGGTTTTGAAACATAGATTTAATTTGACAGCTGAAAGACTTGCACGTGTCAAACACACATTCTAGTTTGAGGCTCGAAGCTCAGTACGTATGGTTTCTTTTAATCTTACTTTGTTAGCAAATTGACGGAAACATGTATCTCAAGAATGTTTTTTTCAATATTATATGAGATTTATGGACATGCACCTTATGTCCTCATCTTAATCTACTTTTTATTATCAGTGCACGAATCACACAGTCAACTCTTACATAATAACAAGCACACTATTGTGAAGCCTTTATTATTCAAAACCCTAAAGATAGGAGACAATATAAAAGACAGGCTAAAATCTCCCATCCACACGATTCAAACGCAAACACTCAAAAACCTAAACACTCAGAGCATCAAAACATAGGTAACAACTTAGTGAAACACACACAACAACTTATTGGAATCTTCATCAAACATTAAAACATATAGTAACAACTATATGAAACACCACACACAACTTATTGGGAAACCTCTTCATGAACCATTTCAGGGCTGAAATTTTTGAGAGAGATCATATCAGATAAGACAGGAAGAGACTTCGACGGACATTCACTCCAAGCGAAGATTTGTTCCGCCCGATCTACGCGACGGGGATCAAGATTAAGAATCTGCAGATTCACGAACACAAGAAGTCAAGAAAAATATGAGATTCACTAATTCTCTTTTCTATGTTCTCTCTCTCTCTCAAAAACATCAAACCTTATATATACCTCGCATCGTGATCTCATTCACTCCGCCGCCACCTTCACGATCAGCAGCATTAATACTATTATCAGACCGATCAACTTCATGTTGTCCATGGCAGCATTCAAGGTCTGCTAATTTGAACTTCATACGACGTTTACATTTTGGCTCTGGGCATGTAATAGGTTTATATATATCAGACAGATGAGTCTTGAGCGTAATATGACTACAGGGTTTATGCTGTGACTTGAGATAATCATAATGACGTAAAAGAGACACATCAAATCCAGGATCTTTCTCAATGTTTTGCCTCCATTTTCTGAACTCAGTGAGTGCCTGGTAAAAAAGCTCGCCGTGACAAATCCCCTTAACACTCGCGCCTTTGCTCAGGACAACCCAGCCGGTCCGATCCTGCCGGACTCCGAGGAAGAGCTTAACCTGTCTGAGTGTTTCTTCGTCGACTTCCTCTTTGTTCATCCTCCTCAAGCCATCAAATGTGCTCTCTACATGAGTCCAGAATTTGGCGATCGTCTCGCTTTCGTCCCGGTCCTTTTCGCAGTGGCGACAATCCTTTATGATGATGTCGAATCTTTTTATGATGTCATCATTTCTTATTTTTTCCAATTCTCCTGGGAACTTCATCACCCACTGGTCATCGGACCAGTCCGAATCGCTGCGTCCACTTACAATGATGTAAGCGTCCTCATTAACCTGAAAATTCACAAGAACCCAGAAAAAAAAAAAAAAAAATTTCTTCCATTAGTCTAGTTAAGTCTCATCCTAATTGGCTTTCAGGCCAATAATATGCCTCCATCTAATGTATTGCTGCGTCCTCCGATATTTTTTCTCTTTTGATCATTAGATTCTATATACAATGACTTTATTTTATTTTATATATTTTATGGGTACAAGTAAATTCAAAGTTGCACCATTTGATGATCATAAAATACCAAAATATCAATAATTATTTTTTATAGAATTTAATGATGAAAAGAAATGGAACAAACATGTCGGAAGTTAAGATATTACAAAGGGCATTAGAAGTATTAAAATAAAGACCCCTCAATCCCCATTCTATCCCTTCATTTGCATATAGAGAAGAACAAAAATATGGGGGAGATAATACTAAGTGAGAGTTTTCCCTCCTAATATTTTCTTCGCCCTATTATTATATACTTTAAAATTATGTAATTTATTTTTAAATTAAAAATATAATCTTTGAAAAGTCATAAAAATTGGAAAACTGCAACATTTCTTGCCATAAGATATCAAAATATTACTCATTTAAAATCTAATAATCAAAAGAAATAAGGAAAAAATATTTGAGAAGTTGGGGGAAAACTAACAGCATTAAAATTGAGGGACAAAATAAAAGAACATTTTATAAATTTAAGGGACTAAACTAAAAGCATGATGTAAACTTATAAGAGGACCAAGTCGTATACTTCAATCGAAGTTTTGTTTAAGAAATTAAAAGTGAAGTAAACTAGAGGAATAAAATTAGTATATGTACGTACCCAAGTATTGATAATGGGATTACTTTTCTTCAACTCATTCCAAATCCAGTTCGATTTCTCAACAAGAGGCAAATCATCACCTTGGCGCCAAGGGAAAGCTTGGATTCCCCAAGTGAACAAAATGTGCAACGCATTGTCGTTTAAGAGTTCACCTTGAGGGCTAAAGAGAGGCACAATAGGGTTGATATTGTCATACTTCAATCTATTTTTGATCAGATCCTTGCATAGTTGAGGAATAACAGTGTAGTCCACCACGTGCCACTTCATCTCCGTACTCATCTCATGAAACCTTTTATTGACCTCGTTTGAATCTTCATGAACAATTGGGGCCCAGAGAATCTTGAATCGGTCTTTCTTGAATTCTATCTCAGTTTTGTCTTTTCTGTATCGTTTCACTATTCTTGGTTGGCTTTGTTTCAGTTCTTTATAGATTTTTTTCAGAAGATTTATTTCATCATCTATACCGAACAGCCCAGAAATGAACACCAGCGCATAGTTTGTCTTGAATTCTGCAATGATTCCCTGTTGGCATGAAAAAAAAAAAAATTCTTAAACATCCAAATGTTTATATGAATGGGTGCATTGCCCAGATGGCAAAGTGACGATCTTGCATGGAAGAGGGAGGTTGTGGCTAAATGTAAAGAACAAATTGGGATTTGTATATTAAGCGAAAATTAAAGCAATCAATCTAAAGTGTGAATGGTGTCATCTTTGTAGCCAAACTAACATGCTTCAATCTATTGAATCTATTAGTTTAGCCCACTTATAATATTAATAAAAATGGACAATTAATATATATAAGTCTCTATATATAGTTTGACTTGATTTTTAAACAGGTTTTTGTAATTATTTTTTATCAAGTCTTTATAATTTCACGTGTTTTGAATAAGGTATTTTGCATTCTTTTTTCTTTTTATCAGATCCTTATAGTTTCATGTTTTTAATCAAGTCCCTGACGTTTCAAGTGGCTGGAAAAAAAAAAATTACAAGGAACTGGTTATATAAAAATATGATGAAACTGGGATGAACTTGATAAAAAGTTTAAAAAAAAAAAAGCTACACGAACCTAATTAAAAATATATAAACCTGATTAAAAATTGGGTAAAATTAAAGATACTTGAAATTAAATATCCAAAGAAAACATTTAGATTTTTATATCAAGTGTGAAGGAATAGCCGAGCTAATAATAAGTGGGAATGGTGTCATGTTTGTAGGAAAACTAGCATGCATAATTATATTACCAATATAGAATACCTAATTAATCAAAATTTTCATATTGGTTAATTAAACACGTTATAAGTGATGTTAGAAAAACTTTCTACATAAGCATAATTAATAATTAATTAAAAAAGTCATATAAACTGACCTTAGGCAGGTCCTGATCTAAGGGGAAAAGCAGACACTTCAAGACTTGTACGATGTCTTTGGGAGATACAAAAGCATCATTCACCCGATTCCTATGCTCTTTCAACTTTTCTGCAATGGGAAGAAAAAAACCAGATAACAAGATCGTTATTAATTTAAATTTGATTAATTTCTCTGTTACAAAAATATAAATGAATTAATATATGTATACTCCTCCGGTCCTTATTACTTAACTAGTTTGAATAAATTAAGGTAGCCAGATAAATATTATGTGTGCTCATAAAAAATGTGAACCTGATTTCCCTAGAATACCCATCTGTACATAAAATTTGATTACTTGTGGTATTTTATAAGTTAGATATCAAATAAATTAGTTTGGGAAAAATGATAAAATTGATTGAGATCTTATATATAAGACGAAGATTAATAATGCTCTAATTGGTTCTTATAGTTAGGACCAGAGGAGTGGGTACACGCATGTGCATGTCAATGTAATTGATTAAGCTTCTGACCTATCTCCTTTTCTATATTTTTCTTATAATCCTCTAGCTGGCGGCGAACGCTGGAGATCTTGGTGCTAATATCGGTTAAGTTGTACCTGAAAATCGACAATATATAATTAAAGTGAGATGCTCCCTCTAGGTATGTATGTATGTATTTACACACACACATATATGTATATACATACATACATACATATATATATGTGTGTGAGTGTGTGTGTATGTGTGTGTATAGGGAAAAACTATTTTGCAAGTACCTATACTTTTACTCAATTTTTAATTCGTTACATGTATGTTTTTTCTTAATTAAATGACTAATTTAGCTATGTTAACCCCATTAGCACATGCAACTTTGCTCTATTAGTATTGTTATCCCTTTTACAGGAGTTAACGATACTAACAAAGTAAAATTAAACTATTTAATTGAGGGATAAAAGCACAGTTATCAAATTAAAAATTATAAAAAAATATAAATACTTACAAATAGGTTTTCCCTGTAGAAAGAGAGAGACACATAAAAGAGAACTTACGGAGCACCGGTAAGAACATCCAATTGAGAAGCCAAAACAACAATGGCGAGGACAGTCCAGTAAACATAAGCATGATATATATGCATGATCTCTACCAAAGTTGGAAGGTTCTCGCTATCGTGCATGCTGATGAAACGCCCCAAGTCAACGATTAAACCAACAGTCTTGTAAACATTCTTCACAACATCGTTGTATGCAAGGATGATGTCCTTCGCTTTCTTAGTAGCATCGAACTCCTTAACGTTGTTCAGCACGGCCAGCGAGTATCCGAGGCTGTCTTCTGTAGCTGCTGAGATCTTCTGCTCATAGAGGTCCCAGAAAATGCCAAACTCTAAACCTAAAGCTGCTAGTGCTATCACTGCTTTTGCAAACCATGAATATGAATCCAGAGTTTTTAGAACCCACATTGTTTTTTCATGTGCGTTTGATCGGTTCTCATCTTCACGTTTTGTACCCCTCATCTGTCTCATAATATTTATAATGAAAATTAATAAAAAAACTAGGGCAAGTTTGCATATTCATATGATAAATTTAATGACCTAAGTACGACTTACATTAAGAACAAAGAAATAGTATTCTCTCTGCCGGGTAAATAGGACTAGAGGAGTGTAATATGAAAATAATCAAAGTAAATAAAAAAGGTTGGTTCAAACCAGTCACAATCAATATATAAATTCTTTTTTCCAAAAGTTTGAGAACTTAGGGGGCCATGAACTTGCCAATCCCACCCGTCCTTCAGCTGAATCCCATACATTTTATGGGGCTTATAGAATAGAGACACACACGCACTACTTGAGAGTTACAAGAATAATTGAAGGGCCACTTGGTTATTTAGTTATGGAAATATTTTTGTAAGAATGAAAATGAGAATGAGAATGAGTACTAATTATAATCAAAAGATTATCTCCGGCGTGTCATCATCTAATGGGAGAAAATAAATTTATTTTGTAATTTTTGGGTTTGATTTGATAAAAAATAAAAATACGAAGCAGAAATATAAATTAAGGAAATGAAAAACAAGCTAAGCTTGACATCAATGCAAGTATAACCTGACAAGCAAGATGCTTGAGTAAATCTATCGGTGGCTCCACTTGGGCCTTAGTACTCTTGTCGACCCTTGGCAGATCAAACTGAAACGAACAATATAATTATTTGCAGATTAAATATATATTATTGGAAGACAATGCATTGTTTTAATCCCCACACATGGGTTTGTGGCCTGTAATGTACCTCTCAATGTTTGGATGATATGAAGCAAGATGATGATTAATTACATTACCTCAACAATTTTTGGATCACAAGTACGAAGTGAACGAACAAAAACATCAGAGACAACATTAGAGAAAAGTGCTTCATGATCGAAGGGCTTTTCCTGTTGGTTGGAGCTGCTCACGACAAAGTGATCGTAAACCAATTTCAGGATGTCCTTATCTTCTAGGGTTAATGGCTTCACACTTGAATCCGCCCCTATCACTGTCTCCGTCCACGTTGCCAGAGGCTGCGACGACGAGGAAATTGATATCGGCATCTTCTCTGAGGTTTCAAATGATATGAAGCAAATTGTGTGTGTCTTGTGTTGTATATTACCCATATGTCCATACCCATATTTATAGGCTTATACATGGTTGCGTAACTGGATGGGACACGAGAGCCAATAGTAGCCAATTAGAATAATTTTAATTTGTCACATGAATCTAATAAATAAAATCGAAACAAAACCAAATTACGTATTTTGTGTGTGCATATATATAATATATGGAGACAATTATTAGCATAGTAATTTTTTATTTTTATGTTAAGAATAAATGAATTTTACTCCATCATTTTATATTTAAAATATTTTTTTATTATGCATTTTATGAGAACTTACATGTTGCTTAATTAGTCAGTATTTACACCATCCCTAAATGATTAACGTATTGTAAGCATTGGAATCAACGTCTTTAATTGACAAAACTATAAGAGCTTATGAATTAATTTATGTCTTTAGTTTATTGGCTCGCTTTTAACTATCTTGTCGTCTAGTGAAATGTCACATCATTACGTGTTCCACGTTGAAAGTTTTTACATGTGTACTGGACTACTGGTATATTACTCTCCCTCTAGTTAACAAGTACTCTGGTCCTTATTATAAGGTACCAACTAACTTTTCTCACAAATCAATAAAAGTAGTTAAAGTCAATAAAGTTGTCCTAAAATCTAAATAATTTTCAATATGACCCCTACTAATTGCACTAAACTCTAATATTATATTAATTATTACTATCACCCATTACCTTTATTAATTAGGGGCAGATATGGAAAAAAAATATTCAATGCTCATTGGGGACAAGCAAGTGGCTTATAAAAAGGACCAAATAAACTTGTCAGTTAGTGCCTTATAAGGATCAGAGGGAGTACCTGGTAGTGCACTGGCCGCGGCCCGGGGGGAGTAGTGATTTAGGGTTTGTTTGGTTTGAGGGTAGGAGAGGGGAGGAAAAAAAAGGAGGAGAGAGGAAAACCTGTGGGCCCCACTACACTCAATTTTGAAGTTTTTTTCCCTCCTTTCCTTTTTTTTCTCTCCCCTCCCTTCTCCTCCTCTCCCTTTCCCTCAAACCAAACATACCCTTAGCGTGGGTTGTGTCGAAGAATGTCACATCATTACGTGTTGCACGTTTAGTGTCTATTTAACTATCTCTTGACTTGAAATGAGAGCAGGTTTGAAAAAGGATCTTAGAGTGTCTAGGGTTGGACCGAGAGGGTCTCTTAACGCCTTCTTTTTTCTTCTCATCGGAGTTATTTCACAAAGACTTGCCATGGTAAGGAAGAAGGGGGGAACAAGCACACTTAGTGTGTATGTGTGTAGATTAGTACAACTTTTTTTTTTTTTTTTTTGGGAAAACCATTTTTAAAGTATGTATAGATTTTTTTCGTTTTTAACTTGGTATGATATCCAAAACTCTAAGAAATAAACTTCTCATGAAATTAATATATAAAATTTGCTTAGTTGCCTTTGTAATTTTTAGAAAGTGACAGTCGATTAATTAAACTTCTTTTTTTTTTTTTGCTCAAGAATTAAACTTCTTTTTCAGTGTATGTATGTGTGTCTGTCTATATATATATATATATATATATATATAAAGCTCAGGGTTAAATAATACGTGTCCCTCAAATCTTATCCGATGATTTTTTTTAAAACATCATGATCCACGAGAAAAAAGGTATTTTTCAAACATGTTAATACTGTTTTGATAAGCAGGTGATATTATTAATTAATTATATTATATTTTAAATTATTTATATTTATTACTTTTCTCCAATATATTTTGCTTGAGTTATAACCTTATTTACAATTTAATGATAAATAACATATTTTATGACTAAGTAATTTAGTTAGCTTCTTTAATCTTATAAAAAAAAAATCAACTAGGTCTTATATTAAAAACTTAAGGAAGGAAGTATAGGGTTCATATTTCGAACTTGCACCAACTACTCTTTTCTTAGACATAATTATTTATTTATTTTATTGAATGATATAAAGGACAAACTCAACCTATAAAATTACTATTTTCTCTATTTCGCATGAGTATTTGAATTTGATCTGGACAAAAAAAAATTAATTTATCTATAATTTATAAAAGTATTCTTCTAAATTTGATCTTCTGCAACACATATAGGTATATAAAGTTTACTTCGCATTTTTTGGCTGGATCAGGTGATCATCTGTTCTATGTAAATAAATCTTTTGATAGATGTTTTATTTGTTTCTATTTCCGTAGTTTTTTATCGACTGTAATTGTTTTCAAACTATTGTGGTTCTGTTTGTCTGCTTGAAAAGCTTGGATCCTTTTAAGGAGAATTTTGTCATATTGCTGATGCGTTTTCTAGACTACTTTTTTATTGGTTGCAATTTCATCAAATTGTTGGGATTGTGATTACTCTTTTTGCTTGTTTTCTTTATGAAATTTGGGTGTGTTTAAGGGGATGGATTTGGGGGTTCTCCTTGATATGTGGATTGATTGGGTTTGAAAATGAAGAATATGAATGTTAATATATTAGGAATTGTGATGTTTCCTCTCGAGTAGTCCAAAGGCATCATCCCTCATTATGATTTGATTGTGCTTTAATTCCCTCCCTCCTTAATCGGATTGCTTAATGTGTCTCACCCCTCTATATATAAATATTAAGGGTGAGCATGTGTTGCAGGTGCAAGAATGATGACGCTAATTGAAGATCCCATCAGAGAGAAAAAGGTACAAAGGGAATTTGACATTGTTGTTAGTAGTGCACTAGTTCAAATGTATAGTGCGAATTTGACATTGTGTTGATGCTCATGTACTTCATTTTGACATTGTTGTTGATGCTCATGTATTTCAAATGTATAGTGCACTAGTTCACTATTTCATTTTGACTTGTTGCTATTTTATTGGACATTTTTTACTATTTATGGAATTCTTAGTTGGTGGGAAGGATGGGCTCATGTCTCACTGTTTAATCAGCTTTATTAGTTAATGAACGTTTTCCATTTTGAGCACTGTGCCCGCTAGTGGCTTGTCAATATTATATTCCTGTTTTGCAGACAATTAGTGAATTATAAATATGTAGCAATCATTTAAAAAAAAAACTAATATAAGGCATCCCGAAATGAAATTCAGGATGCCAACACATGATTTAAGGAGTCTTGAAATTCTATTCAGGACGCCTCATATGAGGCGTCATGAAATGATTTAGGATCCTCATATCAGGACGCCTCATATGAGGATCCTAAATCATTTCAGGACGCCTCATATAAGGTAAGACGCCTCATATGAGGCGTCCTGAATTCAGGACGCCAAACGTTCCAAAAACAACTACCCTCCCCGAAACGTCCTTCTAAAATGGGATATTAATTGAGTCTTATTTAGGTCATTTTTTCGTTTTTTGTAGTAGTGTACAATGCTAACAACACAAAGTTAATTATAAGGATTAATAATGCTAAGAGAGTAAAATTACCAACAAAGCTAGGTCCAATTAGGGTTAACTTGTAATCATAAAGTTGTTAGAACAAATCACATTGTATGAGTACCTTATTGATGAGTAATTTATAAATGCCTTTGTAAGCGTTCTTGAGCTTTGAGACATGCATTGGCCATGATGAGCCACCAAGATCCAACTCACATAACCTTTTATATATAAAAATGGTAAAATTAAAAGATTTATTACAAAGAAACACACGTGCTTAGGCCAATAGGGGATTTGTAACAAGTGATATTTTCTCATTACAAAAGGACACATATTTCTAAAAAGGTTAAGGTACAAAAATATACATAGCTTTTTCTTAAAGAGCGTCAAATATTATATAATTTATTTGGGTACAAAAATACTCATAACACTAGTGCAAAAAGGGGCTTTAAGACTGCCTCATTTGGAGCGGATAATCGACGCACCGGTCTTAAAGGTGTGACCGGTGGCAGTTTTGTAAATAAAAAGAACTTCTTAAACAATGAAGGGCTATAAGACCGCCTCATTTAGAGCGGATAATCGAAGCACCGGTCTTAATGGTGTGACCGGTGGCGATTTGTAAATAAAAAGAACTTCTTACACAATGAAGGACGCCTCATTAAGACCGGACTAATTATCGACCGGTCCTAAATATGTGACCAGTGGCATATTTGTAAATATAAAGAACTTCTTATTCGATCAATTTTTCATAGATCTTATCCGGACTGTTAAAATAACAACCGGCCTTAAAAATGTTAATAAAAAAATTGAAATATCAAATACTTTTATGTAGAAATCTCATCAAGGCGACTTATATTTTCTACACTCCAAAATAATACGGAAAAATATAAATATAAAGGTATTAAAGTTTTAAGACCGAACATATATAAAAGCCGGTCTTAAAACTTTGATTTTTAAGACCGAACTTAAAATTTGTCCCAGTACTAAAGTTTAAATAAAAAAGTAATAAATGTTAAGACCATTGTTACAGAATGACCGGTCTTAAAAGTAAGACTTTTAAGACCGGACAAAAATTTGGCAGTACTAAAGTTTGAATAAAAATTAATTAATTTTAAGACCAGGACATATATAGAGATCGGTCTTAAAGGTTATCTTTTAAGACCGTATATGTGTATTTGTCCGGTCTTAAAATGAAGCGCCAAACGTTAACTTCACGCGGACGCTTTTGTCACTCTCACACTCTCACTGAAGAACCCCCATTCACGTTGCGAAACCCTTCTGTTCCATTACCTCTCTTCCTCGCCCGCGTCAAGTTAGCCTCTGTTACTCCCTCATTTTCTCGGGCATTCCTCTTACTGTCTTGAAAATGAACGGTGAAAACGATTCCACTCGTGTTCTTGAAACTCCGGATCTTGGTTTGACCGGGGAGGGTCGGACAAGCGAACCCTCTTCATCTCACATTGAGCCTCCTCGGCGCCGTGCACGCCGTGGTAGAAGCGGCACACGAATGATGGAAGTATCCCTTAGTGGAATCGGGACGAAGCTCGAGATTCATTTTGATGAAAATTTGCAACCTTTCGGTCCTAATAAAAGCACATATACTAGTTTTGTCGGCGCTCTAGTACGCAGCAAGGTTAGCATTTTGGTGATGAGTGGAAAAATGTGGACCAAAAACAATAAAGGATCCTATGTGGGACACTATCCGCTACATTCACCGTCCCCCGAGTCTCGAGAAGTTCAAAGACTCAACATTGTCTTATTGTCTTGAGCGGTTCGGGAAGTTTAAGACCTTTCTGGCTAACACTTATATTTTTGCCGAGGAGAAGCGACCATCAACCCCAGGACAAGTACAAATTTATTGATGAACAAACTTGGCAACAATTTGTTCGAGAAGCGGACCACTCTGAAGCTCTGGTGAGTTATATTTAGTTTTGTTTGCACTTTTGTTTGCTTATTAACTTTGTGAGGATATGTGAATGTTATTGTGTACATCTAATCTCGTTAGTTAAATGGTTTGGTGTGTGAATAGAAGTATACATTTGCTGCCTTTGTCCTGCATGAGAGGAGCATGTCCTAGTTCCATGCAAGTTTGATATGTAAACCGTGTAATGGCCATGGTTAGACGTTGTCATTAGTTAGTTAGTTATTCTAATATGTGTAGGAACCATTTATGATGAATGAATGAATTGACCGAGTTGGCGGCATTTCGCAACTCCTTTCCTTTGGTTTTCCCAATTTCTTCTACAATGCTACATCTTCCTTAAGTAAAATGTTGAAACTTGATGAAGTGAATTTGACTAATGTTTGACGCTCATATCAAGCGAAGTTCTCTAATTTCGTTAGTGACATGGTGGAATTCATAATTGATATATAGTTGTTTTCAATCCGATTCACGAGAAAATAAGGGAAAAATATCAGAGATTGGGAGAAAGAATGATTGCCCACACGGGGCTTCTCGGCGGATATGAAAAGGCCGAAAAGATTTGATGGCAACCAAACGGAAGAGATTAGAAGATGAAGCTGAATCCAATCCTTCTACGGTAGTTGACCACCGCCATCTCCAATACGTCGCGAGGAGCTCGTTGTATATTCGGCAAAAGCCAGCGGCGCCTACACGAGTGAAAAACTCGTGTAGTTGCCGAACAATTGTAAGTATCGATATTGTTATTTTTACTTACTAAACATGTTTCATCACTAAGCTTCTCGTTATCCGTATCTTACAGAAGATCTTAAAAAGAAAGAGGCAGAGGGATCTTTGCGTCGGACGGGAGGAATGATGTTCGACCGCCGCGACCGAAAACCAGATCACGCGGGCGTGTAAGGGGATTGGAGGACGGGTAGGCCTAAAGCAATACTTTGGTAAATCCAAACGCCACGAGACAAAGTATGGTTACCCTGGGAGGAGATGGATCGGGACGCCGGCCAAATTAAGTGAGGAATCGGCGGCGAAAGATGCTACATTGAGGATGTTTCAATCGAGATGAGCAAGATGAAGGAGGAGATGGAGAAAATGAAGTTCCTCCCGAGCTCTCGTGCATTGTTGGACAGTCAGAGTCAGAGCAACCTTGTCATCTGTATGTGGAGGATCGTGATGGTCATAGACAATTGGTTGCTAAAGGGACTGCCCACAACTTGGGATCAACTGTACACCACGAACAAATGGCCGATAATGAAGTCGAGTGTCGCTTGAAGAGGTGATCTTTGATGCACTGTCCCTCTCCCAACCGATGAGTCAAGGTTGTGAGTGATGTCAAGGGAACCTTCATCTCTTGGCCGTGAAGCTTGTAGATGTCTCTACTCCTCCTCAAGCTCCACCCCTCATCAAGCTCCACCCTCCTCAAGCTCCACCCTCCTCAAGTTCCATCCCCTACCGCTAACTTGACGGCCAAGGAAAAAATAAAAGATTTGGTAGCCAAAAATGGTTTAAAGATAAATCGTGGCTCTGTCAATGAAGTAGTAGGCCTCCTCATCCTCAACCGCTTTTAGTTGATAATGAAGATGTAGAGTCCATGCCGCTTCTGAGGCGAGGTTACTAGTGCATGTGTTCAACTATTTATGAAGTAAGTATCTTCTTCCTTGATTACATAATTGAAATGCACCGTTTAGACACACATATATACATATATACTAATTCCTCATCGATGTCATTCTTGTAGGTGCATGCACGAGAAACCGGTTCAAGAGGGCGAATTTCGGATTTTGGATTCTTGTGCCCAGTGTATGCAAGCACAACACTACCTCTGGAATTGAGACAGAGTACATATCAAATAGGTTGTGTAAAGTGCAAAGAAAGGTGTACTTGTTTCCACACGGCTCTGGGTATACATATATACTTGTCTCGCAATTCACTTAATATAATTATGCTACATATATATATATCTTGAGTACTTTCTTGTGTGAATTTTCAGCAACCACTGGCGCTTGGTCGTCATGAACATGGAGTTCCATTATGTTATCTTCTTATGCTCCACTCACGCCGATCCATCGACTACGTTGAAGCCGATGATCACCAAGTAAGAATGTCATTTTGATTGTCTTGTCTCGAATCTCTGTTGTGAATTTTCGGTGAACATTACCGATAAATTTCGATTTTGATGATAGTGCCATGAAGACCTTCCGTGTTGAGGTAAAAAAGCGTGGTGCTCGGCTCACGGATCCTAAATGGCACAAAATTAAGGTTAGTACATAATTGGACATGACATAATTGCCTTCGAAGTTGGTCGATGAAGCTATATATGCTCTTATATATATTTATTGTTATTTTTAGACCCGTCGGCAACCGGAACGATCGAACTTATGTGGCCCGTACGTCATGAAACACTTATATGATATTGTGACGGAGGGAAACACTAAAGTCACTTTAAGGGTAAGATGTTATGGCTGAATTCAGTCACTGATGGCTTAATGTTACATATGAAATATGCACATAATATGTTAATTCCGTGAAGAGCCATTTGATGATGATGAAATCGAGCACATACGCGAGGTTTTTGTGAATATCTGTATAAACTAGTCTTAGAAAATCCAAGTCAAGACAATAATTAATGTCCTAAATTAATTCATTTGTAAATAATATATGATCTTCAGTAGCAACAATAGCCTTCTGTACGTACATTTGTTTATTTTTTCGACTAGCTAATTAATTCATTTGTAAATATAGCAATGTAATTCAATAATAAATTTGTTTATTTTTTCGAACAATTTGTGTGTGTCCATTTTGGGTTTCTGAATGAATGGGATGGTGGATAAAGCTATTTAGTGCTTGAAATTTGAGGTACGAAGCGGATGTTGAAAATGAGCCGATGAGGCTCAAAAGTATTCGCGACTTTTAGGACCGTATATTTTTAAAAGTCCGGTCCTAAAGGTCTTCGTCCATTTTAAGACAGTATATTTAACAAATATCCGGTCCTAAAAGTCTTCGTCTAATTCTAAAAATTTGGGTAGAGACTTTTAGGACCGTATATTTGTTAAAAGTACGGTCCTAAAATCTTCGTCCATTTTAAGACCGTATATTTAACAAATATCCGGTCCTAAAAGTCTTCGTCTAATTCTAAAAATTTGGGTAGAGACTTTTAGGACCGTATATTTGTTAAAAGTACTGATCCTAAAAGTATAGAAAATATACGGCTAAATTATTAGGACCGTTTATTTGTTAGTAGTCAGTCTTAAAAGTCTTCATTTTATTTAATAGATTGTTGAAACCTTTAGGACCATATATTTGTTAATTGTCCGCTCCTAACTTTAAATTTGAAAATAAGGCTTAATTTTTAGGACCAGGAATTTTATACGTCCGGTCCTAATATTCTTCATTTAAATAGAGTTGGTTACTCGATTTTCAGACATATCGTTAGGGTTCAAGGCAACCATGTTTAAGGCGTTCTTCTCAAGTTTTGTGCTTCGTTGTTCTCGTTTCTACTTTTCGGATGTGAAGAACGTCATCGGTGTCCCTTTTCTTTTTGTCGGAAAAGAAAGAAGATAACAACGACATTGAAAATTTTCATCACATCCGGAAAAGTAGAGGTGAAGACAACGATGGTCCAAACTTGAGAATAGTCGTCACTCTGTTTGTTTTTATTCGAAAAAAGGTAAATAATGTTTTTTTGTTTTGTTTTGTATGGTCGCATAGCGTTAACTTTATTGCAAATTTTTAAGATTGATCACCACGAATAGGACAATGTTTTGTTTGTTCTTGTTGTCGGAGAAAAAGAACATAAAGTTAAAGACAAACAAGGAAGGCGATTGGGAAATAAAAATTTTATTTAATATTTTTTTTTTTGCGCCTCGTGAGGCGATACAAAAAAATAAATAAAAAAAACTCTTAAAAATTTCTAATCCTCCCCATCGTTGTCGGAGGGAGGAAGGGTCGTGAGGCGTCGTCATCGAGATATGGTACTCAACGTCATTGGCGTCGAGTACCGCGTCGGCTTTCTTTGTTGGCGTGATAGACCTGAAAAGTTGGCCCAAGCGTCGGTCTATATGAGCGGCGCGGGCTATCAGTCTTCTGCGGATTTGTTGGAAGTTCGGGTTCGGAGGCAACGGAGGAGGATATGGAGGTGCCTCGCGCCCGGCCACGAGGACCTCGTCGTGGTGGAGGAGCCATTACGGTGGAGGTTGTAGGAGGAGATGGAGATGAATGTGAAGAAAGTAAAGTAACAACGGGTTTAAATAGAGAACCCGTCACGAAGAATGTGAAGCGAGGAAACATTAACGAGGAGACGCATATTTGCTCGGAATACGAGGAGACGCCTAGTTGGGAAGTTTATGTGGAAGCCGAAGAGACTCAATTCATTTCAACAATGGGGAAGGACTCTTGAAAAGAATGAACTTTCATTTCAACAATGAGTTTTAGAGATAGGATATTTGATAAAAGGACGGTCTTAAAAGTAATTGAATTAAAAATTAGTTTTAGGACCGGATGCCAAGTAATATATCGGTCTTAAATGAGTTTTAGGACCGGATATTTGATAAAAGGACGGTCTTAAAAGTAATTGAATTAAAATTAGGACCGGATATAAGATAAAAGTCCGGTCTTAAAAGTTTGTATAAAAGTAAATTGACGAATTCATCATCGACGTTTATCTCTCCACGCCATCCGTCTTTATATACTCCACACACTACCTCTTCTTTGTCCTTGTTAACTCCTCACTTCCTAGCTCTCTGCCCCAACTTCTCAAAATCCTCAAACCATGGTTAGATACAAGCAAGCCGCTCGTAGGGGTGCATACACGCGCCACTCGTGCCATGGCTAGATCATTATATGGTGCGCCTCCTCCAAATGACATAGGCGTCGTATTGTTTCCGAAGACTCTCGGGTCGTTGGACCCATTGTTATTTCTTCGGATGATGAAGAGATTGCTCATGCCGCACCCCCCCGATCCTTCCGCCGATCCTTTTCTTGCCGAGTTCAACCGTCATCTTGAAGCCGGCCATGCAGATGTTCGTAATCCCCTCTCCAACCTCGTTGGCCCAGTGCGCCTACCTCGACCCCTCTCCGCTCTCCTGTAATGATCCATTCATATTGCGGGTGGAGAGAATAAGACAACAACTTGCCGATCTCGTGGAAATTAATGCTCTTCACGCCGAAATCGCCGAGGTTGTTCGATACTGTGATTCTTGTGGATGATAATATTCAGCTTGTTTTTCATTTGTGTTTTTGTTGTTGTGTATATATTACGAAGTAATGTAAGAAACATTAAGAACAACTGTATGAATTTTGGCTCTTCTCCGATAATTCATTAAAGAAACTTATTCTCAATTTTGCTTTATTTTTGTCCAAAAAATATCATTTATTTTATTGATTTAATATACCAATCACGAAGGCCATTAAAATAGGACATTTTATTTTATAAGTAACGGATCTAAAGATAATTTGAATTTTAGGACCGGATGTTTTATAAACCTCCGGTCTTAAAACTTAAAAATCTAATAAAATTTTAGGACCGGATAATTTTAAAACTCCGGTCTTAAAATGTTAGTTGTATCTTTAGGACCGGACATTTAATTAATAAAGGTATTAATAAAATCAAAAAGCTAAATAAGGTATCTTTGTCGCGCGGAAAAATTAAATTTCCCTCTCTGAACTCTTGTCGCGCGGAAAGTGAATACTCAGAGTTCCGACTCGAAATTTCCCTCTCGGCCGTCGCCGCTTCGCGTACCTTTCTCGACAATCACTCTCGGTTCCTTAGCTAAACGCCTATAGACGAAGCCGTAAGAGATGTTTCGGTTAAAACTTTATTACTTTCAAACTTATCGCTCTTGGTTTTTCATGGGTTTAACGAAATCGGTGTAATGTTGTTATGGGTATTCTCTGTTGTTAACAATATTGTTTTTGAAGATTATATTTGCACTTTAGACCTACCCAACCGACCAACAAGTGTTTTTAGGTTACTCTTGGCATGCCTTGTCTCAACATCAACGTTTTTGAGCGGAGAAGTAAGACGACTCAAGAAACGCACATGCTACAAAGTTAGTCCACAAGACCTTCATCACTGCATTTAATTTCCTCGTCTTGCATTTATTTTGGTTCTTCGATTCTTATGTGATGCATTTATGACCAAAAGTAATTCTTAATTCGCCTAAATAATATATAGGAATTCTACTATGGATCACGAGTTGGATAGATGCTTTACGAACGAGTATTGAATATCGTAATGGGGTTAGGGAATTTATAGAATTTGCTAAAAAAATGCCCATGATGATGGGGAAGTATTATTGCCCTTGTGTAAAATGTTTGAATGAGTGTCGACTATGTCCTCAAGTTATACGCACACATTTAATTTGTCCACGATTTTTGTAAGACTTATACGGTATGAGTATGGCATGGTGAACAAGTGTCATCAAGTGGGAAACAACATGGGAAGTGGCCTTTGATGATAATGACACCTGGATATGGATGATCGCACGTAGGACATTATCCGTGATGCAGAAGAAGAGGCTTTTGAGCGATCACATGCATATGGTAATATGTGCGGTGATGCGAGAACACCGCTATACGTGGGTGTAAAAATACACAATTGTTGAACGTCCGTATTGAAATTGGTAAGCTTGAAGGCACGTCATGGATGGAGGCGACAAGAGTTTTTCGAATTGCTTGAGGCTTTGAAGGACATGCTTAGGATGATAACGTGTTGTCAGATTCACTACTATGATGCTAAGAAGATACTTTGTCCTTTGGGATGGAGTACAAAAAGATCCATGCATGCCCGAATGATTGTGTATTCTATAGAAAAGAGTTTGAAGAGAAGCGAGTTGTCCGATGTGTGAAACCCTACCGCATAAGTCGGATAAGGGCCCGCAAAGTGTTGTGGTATCTTCCAATCATACCAAGGTTCAAGCGGTTGTTTGCGAATGAAAATGATGCAAAAATGCGAGAGGCATGCGTGATGAGAGGATTTCGGATGGACAACTTCGACATCCGCCGATTCTTCTCAATGGAAGAAGATCGATCAATTATTTCCGAACTTCGCGAAGAACCTAGGAACCTCGGGCTTGCCCTTAGCACGGATGGAATGAATCCACTATGGAAGCCTTAGCAAGCATACATAGCCTCATGGCCCGTAGTCCCGATTGTTTACAACTTATCTCCTATGTTATGCATGAAACGAAAGTACATCATGTCAGTCTATGTTGATTTCAGGACCAAAACAACCCGAAATGACATAGATGTTTACCTAGAGCCCTTGATCGAAGACTTGAAGGAGTTGTGGGAAGAAGGTGTCGATGTTTTTGACTCTTTCAAGAAGGAGGTCTTTAGAATGAGAGCCATGATATTTTGTACTATAAACGACTTCCCAAAGATATGGGAACTTGTCAGGTATAGTGTAAAGGCCATAAAGCATGTCCGGTCATGTGAAGAAGGCACATGCTACCATCAACTTCAACATGGAAGAAAGACGGTGTATCTTGGACATAGGAGATTTCTTAGACGGGGCCACCCATATCGTCGATTAAAGAAGGCCTTTTTGGTGGCCAAGAGTATGAAGAAGCTCGGTGGCATTGGACTGGGAGCAAGTGTATGAAAAGGTTAAAAATATCGGTGTCATCTTCTGAAGTTCGGAAAGAGTAGAAAAGAAACAAATATATGGAAGAAGAGATCTCGTATTCTTTGATCTTCCCTATTGCGCAATCTTGATGTGGACAATCGTATTGATGTCATGCATGTGGAGAAGAACGTATGTGATAGTATTGTGGGCACGCTTCTCAACATACAAGGTAGTTCAAGGATGGTGTAAGGCAAGATTGGATTTGCAAGCAATGGAATACGCAAGACTTGCATCCAAGGCCATATGGGAAGAGAACTTATTGTCCACCGGCTTCATACTTTGTCTAAGGATGAGAAACGAAGCTGGGAGTGTTTACACAGCACAAAAGTTCCCTCGGGGTATTCTTCAAATTTTAAGAGGCTTGTCTCGATGAAGGACTTGAAATTAGTAGGCCAAAAGTCTCTCATCATGGTGTCTTGATGCAAAGCTACTCCCGAGCTATTCGAGGGATCGCCGAATATGATCTTCGGTCGTTTTGACTAGACTTTGTTTCTTCTTCAATGCGGTTTGTAGTAAAGTTTTCAAGATTGAAAAGTTGGATGAATTGGAGAATGAATGATATCTTATCTTGTGCCACCTTGAAAAGCTTTTTGTTCCTTCATTTTTTGACATCATGGTTCATCTCTATTGTTCTATCTAGGAGATAAAGTTGTGCGGCCCTATCCATTTACGGGGGATGTACCCTATTGAAAGATCTATGAAATTCCTAAAAGGTAATGAAGAACGCGACTACTTGTACATCAATTGTTCAAATATGTTTCAAGAGGCCATGGAATTTTGTCAAAATTTTTGGCCAAAGTAAGACATATTGGGTTTCAAAACGTCTAAGATTAAGGGGTAGACGGGGCTTCAGAAAGAGCGTGGATCCTGATGAATTGTCACAAGTCCACTTATACATCTTGAATAATGTTGATGAAGTTCAAGCCAGCATATCCGCATACAAAGAGGTCGTAAGGAAAGAGAACCATCGAATGACCGAACAAAGGTTGATTAGGGAGCATAACGTAACTTTTGCAAACCGGTTCAAACAAAAGGTCGAGGGATCTGAATGTGTTTCGAGACAATGAAATGGTTAGCACGGGGTCCCGAGTTTGATGTCATAAGTTGGAATTCGTATGTGATCAATGGTTATACATTTTACACGAAGTCCCTAGATGATAGGGAGCACGGTCCTGGGGCAAAGGTGTTATGTTAGAGGTCCGAATCTATGCACTCTCCGCTCGAAAGACAAGAGGCCTAAATTGGCAGTCATGCCATATTATGGGGTTATTGAAGAGATTTGGGAGGTGGACTATGTCAAGTTAGATTTCATCTTCAAATGCAGTGGTTAATGTCAATAATGGTGTTCAGACGATCGACTAGGATTCACTTTAGTCGATGTCAATAGTAGAAGTTTTGGAGACGAACCTTTATTATGTGGCATCATGCAAAACAAGTGTTCTATATCACCGATCAAGAAAATAAAATTGTGGTCTCGTAACCTCCAAGGAAAGAGGGTCATTGATATTGATGAGGAAAGTCATTCAAATTATGGTGATCTTCCAGAGACTCCTTTACAAGGGGTCCACCTGGACATGAACGAAGAAGATGAAGCGGATAATGAACCCGCATAAGAAATGATCATCAAGAAGGGATATGGGAGGATATCACTTTATAAAAGTGTCAATTCATATAGGTAATTAATATTCATATATAGATTTTAGAAAACTTTAAGGTTTTAACAATTATTATATGCCGTCTATGTTCTTAATTAAACAATGTCATCATTGAATATGAATTTGTTCTTGTTTTGTTTTTTATAGGAGGGGCATGTTATAAAAGAGGATGCATGTTACGGGGGGGGGCGGGAATCAAATGAAGGCATGGTGAATAATATATTGGACTACATTTGTATGTTGAATTACGTATTTATGTATTGTAACTCATTGCCTTTGTAATTAGTTATATGTTAGCTTATTGTATAAATTACTTTAGTTGTTTTAGACTTAATTAAGAGGCCATATAACTCATGGTGGATAATATTTGTATTCTTTTTCCCAATTCAATTTATTCATGTTCATAGCTTGTAGCTTAAAGTATATCGATTTTTATGTGCTGTCTTGGATGGTGGATTTGTGTATATATATTGATCAGAAGAACGGTAATGGAAAAATACGGGAAAATTTAGACCGCAAAAAAAAAATACGCTCTTAAATGTTCAAATATTAAGACCGGATGTATATATAACACCGCTCTTAAATAGTGTCTTAAAAGTTGGTCTTTTAAGACCGGTCCATTGAAAAATCGGTCTTGAAAGTCACTTTTAAGA